>JBBPBX010031249.1:0-25993 GCA_038048925.1 Garcialebias charrua | reverse complement strand
TATATATATATATATATATATATATATATATGTATGTATATGTATATGTGTGTGTGTGTGTACATACACACACACACACACACACACACACACACAACTTGTGTCTTTAAACTAGCTGTGAAGTGACATTTGTATAACTTTGACTAAGATGACTAAGATGTTACGTTTAGGGTTTTTTACCTTTGCTGTGACCACCAAATTCGTCAAATGTGTAGGCACTGACACCATTTACAAGATAGAAAATAATATCCATATTTGTTGTTGGTGGAAGTAGCCCTGGTTCTGACGTCCATGCCTTAGCTTAGCTGCTAGCTCGTATGGATCTACGTTGTTAATTGACGTCAACTTCGCCATGTAACGGTCTCTGGCTTCCACGTTGAGTTTCTCTCTATACGGCTTCTTCTCATTTTTATATTTACTTTCCATTTTGCTGATGTTATCGCTATGAATCGCACTGTGTTTTCCACGGACTTCCTGTTTAACTGAACGGGTATCTGCGCACACTATCTGCGCATACACCCAAAATGGCGACCGGAAGTGCATTAGTCCCGATCTGCAAAAGACCTATTGCGATTATTTTTCTATTAATTGCGATTGCGATTTAAAATGCGATTATTTTTTTAAAATACCTTCTCAAGTATTTTTCAACAAACAGAAGCAATAAATTAATCTGTTTTATAATAAACAATGTCAGATTTATTTAAAGCAGAGATTACAATAAAGCAAACAAATCTATGCCTTTTCTTTTCACCATTTCTATTTTTTCTTGTTTCATAAACATAATAGTAAACATGTTAAGTGAATTTCCTAACTACTGTCTGAACTTCACATGACAGTTAATAAATAAATGTAAAAAATTAGATATAAATTTTTTTTAAACTTACTGCTTTCCAGCCAGTAACATCTAAAATAAAGTGCAAAAAACAGAGAATCTGCTTTAACCAACTCGTTCTGGGAATTCAAACTCAGTGAACACTAAATAAACTAGTATCTGTTCTTATTAAATCTTTTAGATGTAAAAAAAAAAAAGGAACAACTCTTGGAACAATAATGTAAACATTATAGTCAGTCAGTCACAGCAAGATGCAGAGCCTTGTGAACAGACTCCAACACCTCAGGTTGCCAGGTTAGGATAAGGGAGTGTGCATAACAGTCACCTGACAGCACCTGAAATGGTTTTAAGCTGCTCTAGCACCCTGGCAATCCTTTGGATCCCCATCTTGTTGGACATTCAGTGATGAGGCTGTGTCCAGAAAGTTTGAGATCCCTCTTCAGTCATTGCTGCCTTCTTCCAACTGTGGGAGAGCTTGTACATGTCCTGTAATACAAAATAAAAAATAAATACACACATTCACATCCTCCACTCTCACTTGTGCAAAAATTGAGGACCTGAAAAATCTTGTTAGTTAAAAACAATGTAGAGGTTTTAGCTTTTCCCAGTTTATCAATGTTAAGAGAATGCAAAACGTGATAACTAAATAGCTTCACATTACTGAACATAATAATTAACATTTTTATTTAAAACGGACAATAAGGATAATATAATAGTCGTGACATCACGACCAGGTTTGGTAATACACGTAATGAGAAAATGCATCACCTCATCTAAATAGCTATGCTAAAGCTAAGATAACACCACCACCACTAGTTTTTAAAAAATCAGCTTGCGCAAAACGTGTGTTTTACTGGTTCTGTATTAATTCATATCACTAACGACACAACTGTTTTTTTTAAATCAGATAATTAGCTTTTTCACGAAGAACTTTAGCTTGCAGAGCTAGCTGCTAACAGGGCACCGTCAACAACAGTCCTGGTCACATGACCAGCTCGTGCTCTGTTTATCTTCCGCTGTCTCGTGTTTCAGCCTCTAAGATCAGATACACGTTTAAATGGGCTAACTTACCTGAATTTATAACTTTTATGACTTGTGTCGAGCCTTAAGCAACTGTGTTGGAGCGCACGGTCTCCTCCTCTCTGCTCTGCTCTGTTTTGCTCCGCTCAGCTGCGCGCGGCCAGAGCGGCTCACTCCCAAGTCACGTGACCAGTCAAATCGCAGCCCGTGCGATTAGTGAATCGCGTTTTAACATATCGTGAGATAATCGCAAATGCGATTAATCGTGCAGCCTTAGTTTACACGAACGTAGAAGATGCATACAAGGCCAAACCCCGCCCCCACCTAGAACTGTCAGACCACATTTCAATAGTAATGGCTCCTGCTTATCTGCCATCGCTGAGATGCTCCAGACAAAAGAAAGTTAAATGTTAGATCCAGGACAGTGGCCGAAATACTGAGAGATTGTTTTGAAAGAACAGACTGGCAGGTTTTCAGAGAAGCTGCTGAAAATGGAGGATCACTTGATCTTGACCAATACACATCCTCAGTTCTGGAATACATTAGCACATGTACTTACACCGTCTCCACAACAAGATATGTTAAAAGCTACCCCAACAGAAAACCTTGGCTGAATGCAGAGGTTTGCACCCTGCTGGCAGCCAGGAACACGGCCTTCAGTTCTGGAAACTCAAGAGGAGCTGAGAAGGACAAGGAAAGAGCTTGTTACTGGTATTAAGAGGGCCAAGGCTACATATGCACAGATAGGGCTGTGCGATATGACGATATATATCGTGGGGACGATAGAAACGTGTCTATCGTGCTACTTTCCTTCTATCGTCTCTATCGTGATAAATAAGAATAAAAAAATAACTGTCGCAAAGAAGCTTCATATGGGGTTTTGCGAGATGACGGCGCTGCTTTATGTTTGACGCACGCGCGGGTTTGCGACACATGCTTTACGTTGTTAAACTCGAGAGCAACAGAGCCGCAGGCGCATGAAGCCGGTGTCTCAACAAGGAGAAAACAGCTGCACAGGCAGCCCAAGAAGAATAACTTTTACCAAAAAGAGGGGGAAGCTCACCTTGTTAGCTTCCATTATTTCGCTCCGCTGAAACTCTGAGACAAAATGGGTCCAGAGGACACGAACCCAGAGTCCAACCGAGTCCGAACTCGGGTCCAGTTAACCAATACAAAACAGACCAGAGACACAACAGAACCGCAATCAAACGCAACGTTTTCTCTTTTCTGTTTCTTGCTTTGTTTACTCAAACTTCAGAGCGGATTTCTTCTTCGTGAGTTTCATTAGCAGCTGTTGTTTTACCGCCACCTGCAGGAAAAATTTGGACCAAAGTAGAAAAGGAGTTGTTTGTTTGTTTATTCATTTTATAATATGAAATACAACAATTAACGTATTCATAATAGAAAAAAAATAAAATGAAAGGTAGCAGATGAAGAATAAATCTTATTAAATCTGCTCCTTATTCATCTAATAACAGTTCAAACAATATTTTCTATAATAACAAAATAAGTAAATAACTCAGTCAATTTTCAATTCACATATATCACACATTAAATTAGATTCATTTATTTTTTTAGCAATTCATTTTTTACCAGTTTCTTAAATACAAGGAATGATTTGGCTTCCTTAACATTTGTCATTTGTCATTAAGTCATTCCATAATCGTACTCCTTGAATTAAGGTAGATCTTAGGTAGATCTAGTTTCTACTTTGGTCCAAATTTCCTTGTTCTTTTTGTTCACATTCTTATAATTGTAACTATCTGTAGTAAAATAATAAAATAAAAAAACTTTGGTCCAAATTTTTCCTGTACACACACACACACACACACACATCGTGTTGTATATTCATTCAACCTTTATTTATACAGGCTAGCCTCGTTGAGTCACGGGGACTCATTTACAAGAGGGACCTGTCTCACTCACACCAAACAACCATCCACTCTCACACTCACACCTAGGGTCAATTTAGAGTCACCAATCAGCCTAACAAGCATGTTTTTTGGTCTGTGGGAGGAAACCGGAGTACCCGGAGGAAACCCACGCATGCACGGGGAGAACATGCAAACTCCACCCAGAAAGGCCCCGGACCGGGATTTGAACCGGCAACCTTCTCGCTGAGAGGCAGCAGCTCTACCAGTTGTGCCACCGTGCTGCCCTAAATATATATCGTGATATATATCGTTATCGTGATATAAAAAAGTCCATATCGTGATATATGATTTTTTCCATATCGCCCAGCCCTATGCACAGAGGATCGAGGGTCAATTCATCTCACAAGACCCACGGAGCATCTGGAGGGGCATTAAATGCATAACAGATTATAAAGGCAGGAGCGAACAATGCCCCAAAGACCTATCTCTGCCTGATGCCCTCAGCAAGTTCTATGTACGCTTTGAAGACCCAAACAGACCACCCAGCACCAGACTCACCTCACCACCAGATGAAGAGCTTCTTAGCGTGACCTCAGCAGAAGTAAGGAATACTTTCAGAAGGATTAATCCTCACAAAGCAACAGGCCCAGACAACATCCCCTGGAAAGTGCTGAAAGAATGTGCCGATCAGCTCTGTGAGGTGCTGGCCGACATCTTTAACACCTCACTTGCCCTGGAGAAAGTTCCCATCTGCCTGAAGACCGCCACCATCATCCCAGTCCCAAAGAGTTCTACAGTGACTTGTCTGAACGACTATCGGCCAGTAGCCCTCATGACGATAGTCGATAAATGCTTCGAAAAACTTGTCATGACCCATATCAAAACAACCATCAACATCAATGAGGACCCTCATCAGTATGCATACCTTAAGAACCGATCAGCAGAGGATGCCATCTCCTCTGTGGTCCACATTGCTCTCACCCACCTGGAACAGAAGGACTCCTACGTCCGTTTGCTCTTTGTGGACTTCACGTCTGCCTTCAACACCATGATCCCCCAAATCCTGATGGACAAATTACTCACACTAGGACTGTGTGGTCACACCGAGCAGCGTTTTTACCTCCAAAGCTTCCAGCCTCCATGTAAAGTCAATGGTGGACGCACTCAGGCACCTCCTGGCGTCTGGCGTCAGGTCGCGTGCGTGTTGAGCGTGCTGAGTAGCGTTTTTTCGTGCACGTGAACCGGCTTCCACCTCCAAACCGAGCATTCAACATGTTGAAGATTTCGCGGTTCAAACTTTCAAACGCCGCTCAACTCCACCTGATTGGTTGGTGTGTCAACCAATCAGGGAGAGTCGGGGGGCAGAAGAGAGGGGGCAGTGGGAGAGTCCCTATGTGACGCGGAAACGAGGGTGCGCGCGCACTATGTGACGTATTGTTTGTCGGAAAAAAAAAGAAAAGACTCGCGAGCTCGTGGACTATGGAAGAGAAACTCATTGTAGCTGTGTGTTCGCGACAATTCCTTCACGACCAGTCAAGTCTGCTCGACAGAGACGGAAATAAAAGGCTCCTCGCCTGGCGGAGTGCACTCTGTATACCGGTAAGCTCCTCCCACACCCCGTCGCCACAGCAACGAAGCCGCCGCAACACTACAGTTTGGACAACACTGGGTAGCGCGTCCACTTCCGTGCGTGAGGAGCGTTTTCGGAGGTAAAAACGCAGCTCGGTGTGACCACACCATAAGCCCCTCCATTTGTAACTGGGTACTAGACTTCTTAACAAACAGACTACAGTCAGTGAGGATCCACAACTTCTCCTCCTCCACCATAACTCTCAGCACTGGCTCTCCTCAAGGATGTGTGTTGAGCCCTCTCCTGTTTACTCTGCTCACATATGATTGGCAGCACGGTGGCACAACTGGTAGAGCTGTTGCCTCTCAGCGAGAAGGTTGCCGGTTCAAATCCCGGTCCGGGGCCTTTCTGGGTGGAGTTTGCATGTTCTCCCCGTGCATGCGTGGGTTTCCTCCGGGTACTCCGGTTTCCTCCCACAGACCAAAAAACATGCTTGTTAGGCTGATTGGTGACTCTAAATTGACCCTAGGTGTGAGTGTGAGAGTGGATGGTTGTTTGGTGTGAGTGAGACAGGTCCCTCTTGTAAATGAGTCCCCGTGACTCAACGAGGCTAGCCTGTATAAATAAAGGTTGAATGAAAATTGTGCAGCTACCCATCCAGGCTGTCATATTGTAAAGTTTGCAGATGATACTGCGGTGGTGGGATGCATCACAAACAGCTACAGGCAGGAGGTGGAACACCTGGAGAGCTGGTGCAAAGAGAATAACCTTCACATCAATGTGAAGAAGACAAAGGAGATTATTGTGGATTCAGAAGGAACAAACGCTGCAAAAAGAAAATCTTTGCATAGAGTGGTGAAGGCTGCACAGAAGATGTTGGAGTCAGTCTCCCTACTATTACAGACATCTACACCTCCAGAGGCAGGAAAAGGACCACCTGCATCATGAAGGACCACACTCACCCAGCACACACACTTTTTGCCCCGCTCCCCTCAGGAAGGAGGTTGAGGACCATCAAGTGTAGAACCACTAGACTGAGGAACAGCTTCTACCCTGAAGCTGTTAGACTCATGAATATCTAACCAGAATAATCACTGAAAAAAATCCACATCATGTTGCTGCTGATCCGTTTCATGTTGCTGTGTTCATTCATGCTCATCTGCTCACACAGACTCATGTTCGTGCTGCTGTTCGAAGTAATGTTTTTATATTAGTGCTTAGTGTATTTTTAGTTGATGTTTTTCTTAGTTCATATCTTAGATGTTATTACTGTTTTACTTTTGCATTTTATTGTTGGATGTAACTGGGACCCTGTGTACATAATCTTGGTCCATCACATATACCACATGTGGTGCGAATGACATAAAGAATCTCTGACTGACTCAAACATCCATTCATTGGAAAATGTGGCACACAGACAACCTGTCTTACATCAGTGCATTTAGGAACCCAGTAAAACTGTGGGTTTGTTTTTCTCTCATAGTCCTTGCTCATTGTTCTTTAGCTGCTGCTGTTAACACAAAGATCCTGCTAAGCATAAACCCCACAATCTGATTGTGATTTAGCTGGAAGGACTCCTTCATCTTTTGAAACATTTAGAACCTGACCCCTGCAACCCTGTCACACTCACAAACTGCAGCTCAGGTGAAGCCCTCTTGTGAACGCCGACACCGTTCTGTGGGGCTGGACACACTGAAGGAGTGACGGCAGTGACTCCTTCCTCTAATCCGACAAAAAAGCTCTCATGCTTACGGAGCAGAGACTCACGCCTAAATAAACAATTTGTTGGGTTGATGAAATGGTGGGCTCTTCTCCAAATTTAAGGCAAAGCCCAATTGTGTCAAATGATTTACTAAAATCACTGTCTGTACTGTTGCTTCTTCCTTCGAGCGAGACAGAAGCAATAAATCGTTGATGTAATAGATTATCCTCAAGCCCTTCGAGCGTAGCGGGTTTAAGGCTACCTCGATGACCTTTGTGAATGTGCGTGGCGCAAGCGCATACCCGAACGGGAGACGCTTGAACTCGTAACAGGTTCCCTGAAAGGCAAACCTGAGGAATTTCCTGTGTTTGTCCATAATCGGAACATGGAAGTAAGCGTCTCGGAGATCGATTATTACAAAAAAGTCCCCCGACGTCACACACTCGAGCACACGTTTTATTGTCAGCAAATGAAATGGATGTTTCACAATGTACTTGTTGAACGTCGAGAGGTCTAAAATCAGTCCGAGTCCCCCGGATTTCTTGGGGACCAGGAAATATTTTGAATAAAACTTGGTCCGTTCCTCACCCAAGGGAACTCCGGAAAAGACGTTCTTGTTCAATAGTTCCTGTAGTTCCAACTTTAGCGCCTCCCCCTGAGCTGGAGACGTGAGTTTTGTCTCCAAGATCCCATTGAACTTGGGTGGTGTCCCTGCAAACTGCAGAGTATAACCGTTCAGAATCAAACCTCTTAACCAGCTGTTTAACGTGCAGGTCTGGAGCCAGACTGCACTGTGATTTTGTCAGCGGAGCGGCCATAACGTTCCTTTGCCTGAGATGAGATAGTCTGCTCTCTACCGCCGCCAAGTGGACAGAGTCCGCACTGGCCCAAGGGAGACCCGACTGGAAAGGGGCATTTGCTGAGTGTAGCGTCACAGACCCTGTGCACATTTCTAGCCTGGCCCTCGCCTTCCTGCACAGCTCCGCTCAATTCTCATTTCCCTTCACTGCTCAGTCTGGGACTTCTCCCATAGACAACGATTTCTCCGGCTGATTTTTGACCGGACCAATCAGAGAACAGAAGGGGCGGAGTTTTTGGCCCCTAACCCACGCCCCCACCTGTCCCAGCGCGCAGCCAGCGAGCATTCGCATGTTCTCATTCAAAGCGATGCAAAGCGATGCAGGACTGTTTTATATGTGACACAAATGTATTAATTTCCCCTTCTTAATCCCTTATCTGGAGTTTTCTTTTGTTTTTTTGGCCAAAAGTCAAGTGATCGCTCCCTCCTCCCTCCTCCTCCTCCTCCTCCTCCTCCTCCTCCTCCTCCTCCTCCTCCTCCTCTCCCTCCGCTGATGAGGAAATGCCTCAGGTTGTCACGAGAGAATTAAACTCGGGTTTTACGTTGCTGCCCGAGTCCCATCAGATTTTCTGGTCTTCTGGTGTGCTGGACCAGCGATCCATGGTTTTATTTTATTTTTTTAGAACGTTTTATTAACATATAAACACAGAATATGCAGCGGCAGGCTGCAGCGAGAGAAAATGCAGCAGGAGGCGGAGCAGATGTCAAGTTCAACAGACCACGGGGGAGCAGCCATATATGGCTCTGAGGGGGAGGGAGCAGAATGCTTTTCCCTGTTCAAAATTTTTCTAAGATCCAATGGTTTTGTTCCTCAGCAGAGGCCACGCCTCCAGCAAGAATCGGTTCTCTATGGAGAAAGTCCAGACCCTAGTACGAAGCGAAGTGAAGGACAAGGGTCTGGTTTTAACCAGGCTAGCACATTTCAAGTTTCTAAAGTTTCTGAACAGAAAAAAACAACACATTTTCACACAAAAACTTGTTATAACAAATACCATAAACAAGTTTTCAAGTTTCTGGAATCTGTAACCTTATAGTGCAAAGTCTGCAAACCATACTAGCTCTAACAGCAACATAAATAATCCAAAATAAATATCAAAGTTGAGCATAACTCTGTTTAAGGCATAAACCATCAAAAAACTGCAAACACAAAAGGTTACTTTGTAGAAGATTACCGTTTTCTGCTCCGTGTTAGACTTCTTGAATCCAAAATGTACCCAAATAACAGACGTTCCCCCTCTTTTTGGTAAAGGTTCTTCTTCTTGGGCTGCCTGTGCAGCTGTTTCTCCTTGTTGTGACACCAGCTGAGATGCTACTTCATGCCCCTGCGTCTGCATTGCTCTCTAGTTTAACAACGTAAAGCATGTGTCGCAAACCCGCGCGTCCGTCAAACATAAAGCAGCGACGACATGTCGCAAAACCACAATATGAAGCTTCTTTGCGAAAGTTATTTTTTATTCTTATTTATCACATATATGAACTGAGTTTAAGCAAAGTGACAACACCCAATACATTTCATCGTAACCTACTTTATTCATTTGCATGAATAATTAATAAAATTATTTTATAAACGATAGAGACGATAGAAGGCAAGTAGCACAATAGACACGCTTCTATCGTCCCTACGATATCTATCGTCATATCGCCCAGCACTACTTCCCAGGAGGGAAGGTCCCAGCTAACTGTTCAGGATGGGGAAGCTGGGAAAAGACTAAACAAGAATGGCTTGTTTGGAAGGGTAGCCAGGAGAAGACCTCCTTTGTGAAGAGAAAATGGCAGCAGAACTGACGTTTGTAAAGCTTCTTCTGTGTAAGTGACATAACATGGTTGCACATGTTCTGAACCAAATGAAACATGTCAAACTGAGAGAGGTGGACCAAAGGTCTTTGGATTATTTTCATCAACTGTTAATTATTGCTCTTCTATATGAAGGGATCCCAAAGTGTTAGTAAATTTGTGAAATAGTCTGTACAAATGTCAAAGTTCATGCTCAATAATCCAGGTAGTAAAAACCAACAAAGTTCAATCAGGTCCTCTAGACGGTTTCTTCTTGCTGAAACTTTTCATCCAAAGGACTTCATCAGTCCGCGGAGCGACAACAAACTCGGTCTTAACAGCACCTTCACATAGTGGATCAACCAGTTTGACTGCCTCAGATGAGTCGGCGGGGGAGAGGGTGGACTACAGAAACCATCTGAGCACCATCAAACTATGTGAAGGTGCTGTTTATAAGACTGATTTTGTTGTGGCTCCTCGGACTGATGAAGTCTTTTGGATAAAAGATGAAACGTTTCAACAAGAAGAAACCGTCCAGAGGAGTTGACTGAACTGTGTTGGATTTCTACAGACCATTTAGCAGGCAGCTTGATGTCTTTGTTTCAAAATCCCCACAGCGTACACACATGGACGTACAATGATGAAAGAGTTCTGTAATAAAGGTTGTCTTTTTATTTTTAATCACATTATTTTTTTAGTTTGTGCTATCAAGTTCATGTTATATGACCTTGATGGGCTTTAATAAAATCACCTGTAATGAGTCTGTAACCAGAGGCGTATGTTAGTAAAACAAGGTGTCGAGGACACATGAACACACACAGATACACACCTGAGAACACATTCTAACTTTTCACCACCACCTTCATGCCTTTGAGTCCCTTCTCTCCTCCCTTTACGGCTGTTACTCCCATCAACAGCTAAATGGCATCTCTTCACGTCTCTCGGGGAGTTAGTTTTGTCCTGCTGGCATTCATGAGACTCGGGCAGTAGCTGTTTCCACATGAAGTACCACTGTCGGTTATTTTTTTAGTTTTTTTTTATTTATTTTTTTATTTTTTTTATTTTTTATTTTTTTTTAGTTAGGTTATTTTTATTATTTTTTTAGTTTGTGCTATCAAGTTCATGTTATATGACCTTGATGGGCTTTAATAAAATCACCTGTAATGAGTCTGTAACCAGAGGCGTATGTTAGTAAAACAAGGTGTCGAGGACACATGAACACACACAGATACACACCTGAGAACACATTCTAACTTTTCACCACCACCTTCATGCCTTTGAGTCCCTTCTCTCCTCCCTTTACGGCTGTTACTCCCATCAACAGCTAAATGGCATCTCTTCACGTCTCTCGGGGAGTTAGTTTTGTCCTGCTGGCATTCATGAGACTCGGGCAGTAGCTGTTTCCACATGAAGTACCACTGTCGGTGTGAAGGATACCCTCACAATGTTTACAGCTTGTACCCAGAGAACCTGCACTTCCACCATGCAGCTAGCCTGGTTAAAACCAGACCCTGTCCTTCACTTCGCTTCAGACAAGGGTCTGGACTTTCTCCATTGACAACCAATTCTTGCTGGAGGCGTGGCCTCTGCTGATGGCTGCTCCCCCGTGGTCTGCTGAACTTGACTTCAGCTCCGCCTCCTGCTGAATTTTCTCTCGCTCCGTTGCATATTGTGTTTATATGTTAATAAAACGTCCTAATAAAATAAAATAAAACCATGGATCGCTGGTCCAACACACCAGAAGACCAGGAAATCTGATGGGACTCGGGCAGCAACTTAAAACCTGACTTTAATTCTCTCGTGACAACCTGAGGCATTTCCTTGTTCATTTCACTCAGCGGAGGGAGGAGGAGGAGGAGGAGGGAGCGAACACTTGACTTTTGGGAAAAAAAACAAAAGAAAACTCCAGATAAGGGATTAAGAAGGGGAAATTAATAAATTTGTGTCACATATAAAACAGTCCTGCATCGCTTTGAATGAGAACATGCGGCTGCTCGCTGGCTGCGCGCTGGGACAGGTGGGGGCATTTCCTTATCAGCGGAGGGAGAGGAGGAGGAGGAGGAGGGAGCGAACACTTGACTTTTGGCCAAAAAAACAAAAGAAAACTCCAGATAAGGGATTAAGAAGGGGAGATTAATACATTTGTGTCATTTATACAACAGTCCTGCATCGCTTTGCATCGCTTTGAATGAGAACATGCGGCTGCTCGCTGGCTGCGCTGGGACAGGTGGGGGCGTGGGTTAGGGGCCAAAAACTCTGCCCCTTCTGTTCTCTGATTGGTCCGGTCAAAAATCTACCGGAGAAATCGTTGTCTATGAGAGAAGTCCCAGACTGTGCAGTGAAGGGAAATGAGAATTGAGCGGAGCTGTGCAGGAAGGCGAGGGCCAGGCTACCATGCAGCACAACCAGGGTGGAATTTGTGACTTGCAATGAAAGACAAGCTTTGGTCAGTAAATGGGTTAGACCAACGAAGAAGCCTTTTCTTTGAACAAAACAAAAGTAGTGACTCAGTGGAGGGGTCGGGGTCTTGTACGAATATCATGTGGATCGTTTTTGTGAACTTCCTGCAGCCCTTGATCCATAATGGTACATCCAGACCGAGCGCCATTTCAACGGCAAAAAAGCGCGAAACGCCTCGAGGTTGACGCACTGGACCCAGTGGTGTTCAAACCGGAACGTGAGCGGCGGCGTGGCGGGGGGGGGGGAGTTAGCAGAGCTTAACTTGCTAAACGTGAAAAGTTCACAATTCAAAACTTACCCGATATCCCGACTTCCTCATTGGCACTCCGCCAGGCAAGGTCCTTTTTATTTCTCCTCCATACTTGAACACGACTTTGCGGGTTATTTCCGTGTCTCACAAACAATACGTCACACAGTTGCGCAACACCCGTCCCCTCGTTACCGCGTCACATAGCTGACTCCCCTCTCTCTCCTCCCCGACTCTCCCTGATTGGTTGACAGAGCGTTGAACGGCGAAATCTTCAGCATGTTCAAGGCGTGCTGTGGAGGCTGCCGCAGGCTCACGTGCACGGAAAACGACTTCCAAAACGCTCAACACGCACGTTACGCGACGCCCGACCCCTAGACGCTCCTGGAGGCGCGTCCCCCATTGACTTTGCATGTAAACCGGACGCTCATGCAGCTCAAAACGCGTTCGGTCTGGATGTACCATAATGCTGCGAATCAACAGAAGCTGCAGTCCTGTTGGAACAGTGAGGCTGATTCCAGCATCCCTCCCTCCCTCCCTCTCATTGTCAGATGTTTACATCTGGGCCTGATACACAGTTTAGAAGAAAACACCATTTAATAAATAATAATAATAATGTCACATTTTTGTCATCTGTGTATGTTCCCATACAAGACGAAATTTGACTCTGCATTTAACCCAATCACCACCAGGTGGGGCAGTGGGCAGCTGAATGCCGGGTACCCACTACACCGGTGTCGGGCGGCTGAAGCGGCCGGTTTACACTCAAAGTCTATGGGGAGACGCGTGGAGTCGCGGCGAACCGTGAAGCGGCGCGTTTTGAGTGATTGAAGCGGCGCGACGGCACGCTGCAGTTCCTTTCCACGCACGCGCGCGTCCAAAGCAACCTACGCGTCGAGCCGCCAACGTCATAAAATTCGATCTCTGGTGGCTCGACGCATCCAGCAAACAGTCGGGAGAGCCTCTGCTATGTGATGACACAACGACAACGGGACTTTTTTTTGACTTTTTAAACTTACCCGATCGAGCCTCCATGAATTGGAACCAAACTCCGGTAAGAAACTTGGCATTTTAACCAGTTACAGCTGTCCACTCCAGCGTTTGATCACCCCAAACATAAAAAAACGTTTTAATCTCACCAAAGACTGTCGGAGCTGCAGTAACACATCAACTGACCCGGAAAATGAGCTAGACCCCCTCCCCTCTGCCTCCCCCAGTGGGCGTCATCAGACGGTCTTCAGTGGCTATGTGGGGACGTGACAAGCGGCCAAAATGGGGCGGCAGGAGCGTTCTGACAAGTTTGGTGGGGACCAGGCAATAGAAAGCGCGCCGGGGAGCAATTGGGATGAGGTGTGCTGCTCAAACACACCACAAGTTATGCTGTGACTGGGGCTCGAACCTGGGTCCTTCGGGTCCCAAGTCGGTTTCCCTGCCACTACACCATCTTGGCCCCAACATTTGTAACAGAACACCTTTTTTTTATTTTTTTATTGAGCAAATACATTTTCATTTTACATTATTTATAAAATTTAACATTTCTTTTCATTCATATGCAGATGAAACTAATTCACTCATTCTTTTTAACTAAACCTCTGCTCCACTGTCTCATGCCTCGTACCCACTGCCCCCTTTGTCGAGCGGCCGAAGCGGCCGGTTTACATTCAAAGTCTATGGAGGAGACGCGTGGAGTCACGGCGAACAAGGAAGCGGCGAGATTCGAGTGATCGAAGCGGCGCGGGGGCAGCCTCTACACGCACGCGCGCGTCGCCGTCGAGCCGCCGACGTCCCAAATGTTGATCTCTGGCGGCTCGACGCATCCGGCAAACAGTCGGGAGAGCCTCGCTATCTGATTACACAACCACAACGGGACTTTTTTCGGACTTTTTAAACTCACCGGATCGAGCCTCCAGGAATTGGACCCAAACTCCGGTAAGAAACGTGGCATTTTTACAGTTGCTGCTGACAGGCTGCTGTCCTCTCCAGTGTAGATCACCCCAAACATAAAAAAAAGTTTTAATCTCATCGAAGACCGTCGGAGGTGCAGTTAAAACAACAACTGAACCCGGAAAACAAGCCAGAGACCCCTCCCTCTGCTACCCCCTAGTGTACGTCATCAGACGGTGTTCAGTGGTTCAGTGGGACCGTGACCAGCGGCAAAAAGGGGACGGCAGGCGCGTTTCGAGTTGTGCAGTGGGTAGGAGGCATCAGTGAGGTTAAAGCTCAGACGGCTTCAAACTGGCTAACTCTTGCCGAGGATAAACTGAAGTACCATATTTTTCGGAGTATAGATCGCACCCGAGTATAGGTCGCATCGTCCAATTATTGCCAAAGAATTGGAAAAATCCATATATAGGTGGCACCCGAATATAGGTCGCACCTACGTCAAAATGTGGACCGTGTTTAGCTTTGCTGCAAATGTCTACCGCAAGGCTTTTAAGAAGATTAACACTTAAAAACAATTAATTGTTTGATAAAAAATTACAGCAAATATGTGTCTGAGCTAGGGGTGAACGATTAATCGCATTTGCGATTATCTCGCGATATGTTAAAACGCGATTCTCTAATCGCACGGGCTGCGATTTGACTGGTCACATGACTTGGTAGTGAGCCGCTCTGGCCGCGCGCAGCTCTGAATGGAGCAAAACAGAGAGAGCAGGGAGGAGGAGACTGCGCTCCAACACAGTTGCTTCAGGCTGGACAGAAGTCATAAAAGTTATAAATTCAGGTAAGTTAGCTCATTTAAACTAGGGCTGGGCGATATGGACAAAAATTAATATCTCGATATTGTTATGATATATCGCGATATACGATATATATCTCGATATAATTTTCTTTCCATAAAAGAATAACAAAAATATATTTCTGAGTCAAAGCTTTGTCCCAGTTGTCACACAGCAACATTTATTAACAAACAGCTGTAACTCTACAAAATAAATGTCTAAAAAATGAACTATTTACATACATTACTTTATTTTTTAGACATTTATTTACACCTATTAAATAATAGTCCTCTTCAGCTGAGGGCAGCTGTGTCATTGCCTCTGATGTGTGTCCCATCAGTGTATGAATGTGATACTGATAAAGTACTGATTATTCTGTGTACAGTTCTAGCAGAGTGCTGTATGAATGGGCAAATGAGGACACAGATTGTGTTTTAAAGAGCTTTGAGTGTCTTGATAAGATAGAAAGGTGCTTTCACTTTAGTCAGTGTGTTTGTGAACTGCAGTAAATGTGAGCCTCTGTGGTACAATATATTTGATATACTGTATCCGGTTTTATTGTGAAAGGGTCAGGGGGTTGTTTCCGGGTTCACGAAGAATAAAGACGTTCTCTAAGTTGCTCTACAAAGTGTCGCATTGAATCCTTGTGTAAAAACACGACAGCCTCCACTCAGAAACGTGAACAGAGAGGCGGAGACATTATTAAATCAGCAGTTTATCATATACACGGTCAGTCTCAGCTGTGGAGAAGATGGCTAAAGCGTTAGCCATCTTGTTAGCCGCTAAGGACCGTATCTTTAGCGATACTGTATATGATAAACTGCTGATTTATTAATGTCTCCACCTCGCTCTGCAGTGCACGCACGGATAAATGAGCTCAGACCCGTGGTTTGTTTTAAGGAAGCAGGAGGCTGTAGAAAAAACTCGGTTCTGCCGTTTCACGCTCCACTCCGCTGTTTAAATGGTGAAAAAGATTCGTAGTTCCGACCTTTCGTCGGGATTATTTTCAGCATCGTCTACAAAAATATTTTTTCTCAGAAAGAACATTGTTTTTCCCCCTCAGCAGCTAGCGTCGCTCTTCATATCTGCCGTGTTCACTTGTGCTGAAAGTCTCCGCAGCTCCGCTCTCCTGCAGGCAGGAAGGAGGGGCTGGTCTGTGTTCAGTGAAGGAGAAGGAGGGGGGCGAGTGGGAGCCCGCGCGACAGCAGGAGGATTCTCGATATACACGATATAGCCATTTTAACCATCGTACATTTAAAATATCGCGGTACATCGAGTATATTCGATATATCGCCCACCCCTAATTTAAACGTGTATCTGATCTTAGAGGCTGAAACACCGAGACAACGGGAGATAAACATAGCCCGAGCTGGTCATGTGACCGGGTCTGTTGTTGATGGTGCTCTGTTAGCAGCTAGCTCCGCAAGCTAACGTTCTGCTTGAAAAAGCGCATTATCTGATAAAAAAAAAAAACAGTTGTGTCGTTAGTGATATGAATTAATACAGAACCAGTAAAAATAATCGCATTTTAAATCACAATCGCAATTTATAGAGAAAAAAATCGCAATTAGATTATTTTCCAAAATCGTTCAGCCCTAGTCTGAGCTGAACTTTTCTTTAATAAATGAATAATTTTAGCAGGATAAACACCTAAAAAATATTTGTTAGCTGACATTATTGTAAGAGTGTGTCTCAGTTTAATTTTTGTTAATAAATGATTACAAATCAGCTTATTTTATAAAAAGCCATATATAGGTCGCACCTGAGTATAAGTCGCAGGCCATGAAAAAATGATAAAAAGGTGCGACCTATACTCAGGAAAATACGGTAGTTATTTTGACAGCTGCAGTTCTACAGATCAGGGCAGTCTGGAGCCATTTGTACAAACTCATGTAAAACATCTGAGTCAAGTTTTAACCTTGAGAAACAGATTAGTTCCATAGTAAATACCGTATTTTTCTGGAATATAGGTCACACCTGAATATAGGTCGCATTGTCCAATTAGTAGGCATGTAACGGTACACGTGGGTGTACCGAACCGTTTCGGTACGTCACGTTCGGTTCGGTCCACCTGCGTACCGTTTCGGTTATTTTTTCACTCATTAAACGTTTTTAACGGGGAATATATGCACAGCAGAACTAAAAATTCCTAGGCATGTTGCAGCACGGCGCTATTATCTTGAAGCACATCAGCTGAGCAGGATGTAGGATGGTTGTTCAAAGTAGCAGAAATTACCACAAAAAACTTGATAACATTATCTAAATATGCAAAAAAAAAAAACTGGCAGAAAAGGTAGAACAAGCTTGAATTAGCAAATATTTATATGATTAAACTTATAATAGGGTGAATATCAAATATTGTTTTATTTTGATTATTACAGCTGAAACCACTGATGATCCAGGATTATGGCTGAACGCCTCTAAGTCAGAATCCTGCCTAGACGCGTGGATGCCGAAGCGCTGCTGTTCTTTGGCTGGTCTATGATAGCCGGCTCCGTCCGGTGCGGAGAGCCGTACGTCACTGGGAGAAGGTGCGGCTGGACAAGGGCTGCACCTCACCACGCGCGCACAGCATGTTTGCCTGGGTGCGGGGCTAAAGGACCTGCAGACGACCAGACGATGGATGGGTGGGTGGATGGATGTTGTCTGTGATCATGTCACCTCAGCCGCAGCGTTTTTCCCATCACTCCCAGCGTGCTCTGGCTGCGAGCGTCCACTCTTCAGACTGGTCATATAGTCATCAGCACCGCGACCGAGGACACGTCCCTGCAGGAACCACAAAGAAAAGAAGGTCAAAACTTCAAAGACAAGCACATCAGCTGAGCAGGATGTAGGATGGTTGCTCAAAGTAGCAGAAATTACCACAAAAAACTTGATAACATTATCTAAATATGCAAAAAAAAAAAACTGGCAGAAAAGGTAGAACAAGCTTAAATTAGCAAATATTTATATGATTAAACTTATAATAGGGTGAATATCAAATATTGTTTTATTTTGATTATTACAGCTGAAACCACTGATGATCAGCTATGAAAATGTATGTTATTTAGACAGAATTTGGGTGAAATTTTGCACATAACGTTAGAATAAACATAGAAAATAAAACAGATGCTTCAAAGGGACTCATCTTTTTTAAACTATAAGTAATGTTGAATAATTATTAGATGGATACATTAATTAAAGCAGTACCAATCAGTGCTCTGTGGACGACGTGAACAGGTTCCATCACGTCCTCCTCGGTCCTCACAAGTCGCGGCTTGCCACCTACTTCCTCGTTGGTAAGGCTTCAATAAATACGGCTGCAGACATAAATTGGAACCTGCTGTTTATTGTTTAACCCCCTGAAATAACTTTGGCTTCCCAAACTGACTAAAAATCGCTCTATTCTTCACTCAGTTTGCTAAATTCGTCCGGTTCTGTATCGGCCGCCATGTTGTTTACAAGGTGCGCACTGAGCAGCGTGTCATCTCCTTACGTCACGTGCCGTAAATGCGGAAGTTCTCGGATTTCTGTGGGCGTGTCCCAGCGAGAAAATTACCATAACTTGTAATGAAATTTTAATATATTTACAATTTATTTTGCAAAAACGAACATAGTTCAATGATAATATATATATATATATATATATATATATAATATATATATATATATGTAGTGCAAAATGATTTGTAGTTACAACATGATGTCAGTGCAGCTTTAAATCTGTGCCTCAGGTTTAGTTTGCAGTTTGTAAATTACATGTTGTAGCATATATTTTTTCTAGCAAAATATGAAGGTGTGTGTGTGTGTGCGTGCGTGTGTGTGTGTGTGTGCACATTTTCTCATTATCATAGTCAGGTGTTTCTGTACGTAGCAAACCTGTGATAAACAAAAGCTGTTATTCACTGGTCTCACTGGTCTTTTTGAACACAAACCTCACTTTAAAACTTTAAACTCGCACTGTTGCAACCTGTAAAATAACGGGGCACTGTTCCTTGTACTAGAGAATTATCCCCATGCTGTGCCACAAATCTGCTTGTTACTGCACACAAAGAAACATGCTATTAGTATCCTGGGAAAATGTGCAATGTGCTTTTTCTACTGAAGGGATTTTAACATATTTCTATGGAAAATATATGTTAAATAATGCTTAATATTTTTTTAAAGTATAAAGTTTTATAACTTTATACTAAATAAATATATACTAAGTAAAAGTCATAGCAAAATACTCTACTGGTATTTTGGATGAAATTGAAGTTTTTGATATGAATGGTTAAAAACAAACTAATATGAGAAAGTGTTGTGGTTGCAAGAAAATCAAATAAAGAGTTGTTTGGAAGACTATAAACAGAAAAACAACCACTGTATAAATGCTGACTCAGTATTCACACAATTGACTTTTCATTTGGTTTTTAGTCCCCAGTTGCTTATTGTGGCTCTTTCCAAATGAAGTGTCAAAATCTGTAATGATTGCGGCAATACCCAGATATAAGGACCAATGAGAACAGAGACCAAGACTCAGAATGAATTTACAATGTTTATTTATAAGTAATAAATAATGCAATAAGCCAGGGAGGGAAGTGGAACCATGAGGAGCAAACAGGTGGTTAGAGTTCTTATAGTCAAGGATTATAATGTTATTGCTGATCATCCTTACGATGGAGGTCGGGGTCAGACATGGGGAGGGCTAACCCAAATGATTCCAGGCGAAGGATGTGTACATCTGAACGATGGCAGGCATTGGGCAAGTGGTAGGAAGGCATGGAGGCAGCTGATGAGGCACAGAGGAGGATTCAGGAAACAGAAGGACATCAAGGATAACTCACTGGAAGCATGGAGAGAAATACAAATCATTAATACCGGTAACTGGATTTAGACACGAGTAAAAGGCTACAAGACTACCATTGGTAGGTAATGCTCTACCGGCTGAATGTCTTCTGCAGCCTTTTATGCACCTCATGCTCATCAAGTTGATGATCCACAGGTGTAGCTGGTTAGAGTCTTGTTGTGTGTGCAGGAGCTGGCAGAGCAGAACCACAAAATCAAGAAATATATCTCACTTTCTGGCCAAACTTTGCATTTCTGAACATATTTTTTGTTGTATTAAACATGCAGGTGGCAAGTACTACCTGTATACGCTTCATGCTTAGGCAGTCTATTTCTGTCTCTACCCAGTTTGTCTAAAAGTAGCTGGGATTTTGTAGACAGTGCAGCAAGGAATATTACAACGGGCAGTGGAAAAGTCCAAAACACCAAGTTTGTGTGTTTATTTTTGCATGCACACGCACTCGAGATCAAGCCTTTTGCCTCACATACTGTTAACATTTTCCCTAAATGACTTTGTCTAAAACTGTGATGAGTGAAAGGGACAAGTGATGTTTGTTTTTGTGATGCCTGCAAAATGTGGCCTCCTTCTGAGCAAAACAGGGGCGTGTTTTTTGGGTTTTATTCCTCCTGCATAATTTCCTCTTTACCATTACACACGCTGAGTGGTCACAGTGTCCGCTTTGAGTCAACTGTCAGCTGAAGTTAAAAAAACATTTAATCTGCACCCATTCTCAGTCAAACTATTTGAACTTGTAAATGGATGCTTTGTTTGTTGTGCATAATTGTAAAATGGTTTGTGCACTTTCACATTCAAATTTCAAAACTCTGAATATGTGCAGGATTATTTTAGCCCACTTTTCCTCATTTTCCTCTGTCAACGAGCAAAAGTAGCAGCCAATGTGTATAGAAAGGTTAAAGTGAGTCTGCACCTGTCTCATTATTTTTAACCTGAGAGACCCTTCTGTTAGCACTGTGGTGCTTCTGAGTTTGTCCAGGCTCCAGCAGGGCAACAATTTATGCAATTAGGAAACTCTGTAACACTAAAGCTGCTTGTTGTAACATCAGTCTGTAGTTAGACATGATATTAAGGAGCCAAGATGGTGTAGTGGTTAGGGCGTTTGACTTGGGACCCGAAGGACGCGGGTTCGCGTCCCGGCCACTACACATCTTGGGGTGTCTATGAGTGCACACCTATTTCTCCAGCTCCCCGAGCGCCTTCTATGGCTGCTCACTGCACCGCCTGGTAGGTGGTTGGGTTAAATGCAGAGACGAATTTCGTCTGTGTATGGGAAACATACGCAGATGACAAGATTAGACAATTATTATTATTATTATTATTATTAGCATGTCCTGGTTTATGCTGTCAGTGACTGTCCATATTGTCTGTGATGGTATACAGGGCCGCAACCGACCATAATGTGGACAACACCACTGCCATGATGAAGGAATGGCTGAAGAAAGCCCAGCGTGTCTATCACTATGTGGAGTGGAGGCCGATGGAGGAACCCAGGTGAGTTGCTATTAATAAACTCAGGCTGTACCGGTACTTCTTTACTTAAATAATTTGATTCCTAATCAATAAGAGAAGTCTAGATACCTAAAGTGACTGTTTGCCTTTTTTACATTAGTTCTTACACAGATGAGTGGGGCCCGAAACACTGGCCTCCTTCCAGGTTTAACCACATTATGAAGCTGAGACAAGCGGCTCTGAAGTCGGCGCGGGAACGATGGGCTGACTATATCCTGGTAGCATATTTTATTTTACAATATTTCACAGAGTTTGACATTTGTGTCAAATTACAAGTCTGATTTTAATTAATAAACTTGTAAAAATGTGGATTTTAGTATGACAAAATCAGTTATAAGGAGTTGATTGCTTTATTATAACCCTGGTCCTGTCTATGTATGCATGGTAAAAAAAAAAAACTGAATGGATTTGAGTTTTATCATTAAGAGCATAATTTCTTAATTTTTTTAAAATATTTGATCTTCATTTACAGGCAATTTAATGCTTTGATCGGAACTTCACTAATGCACAAAATCATCTGAAACCATAAAGCTTATCATGAAAAACTGTTGGGATCGTGTAAATTTTGCATGTTCTTAAAGGAGCTGACGTTGCCAAAATGTGTACACTTGTTCAGTTTATTATTAGTTTATTACTTAATTTCACTTGATTTAAAAAAAAAAAATCTTTATTCCAGTTATTTTAAAGGAATAGTTCAAACATTCTGAAGAGAGCTTCTATGGCATGATTATAATAGTTCATGGAGTTTGGGCTTGAATAAATAATAACTAAATATGAGGGAAGAACTCGCTTAACAAAGTACAGTATATGTATTCCTGAGAGTTTCCCCTTTTTAGTTTGTCGACAGTGACAACCTGCTGACCAACCCTCGAGTGCTGAACATGCTGATGGCGGAGAACTTGACCCTGGTGGCTCCCATGTTGGAGTCTCGCTCTCTTTACTCTAACTTCTGGTGTGGCATCACCCCACAGGTGCGGTTTGTGCAGAAATCCATCTCTCTGTCTGTCTACTTAGAGTTTTTGACTAATCCTGGTTTTCTTACCCTCCCAGGGTTACTACCTGCGAACCCCAGAATATCAGCCCATCAGGGAGTGGAAGAGGCTCGGTTGTTTTCCTGTTCCCATGATCCACAGCACCTTCCTGTTGGACCTGCGCCGTGAGTCCAGCCGGAACCTTACCTTCTACCCTCCTCACCCAGACTACAGCTGGGCGTTTGATGACATCATGGTGTTCGCCTTCTCCGCACGTCAAGCAGGTCAGTTTGAAGCCCTCAACAAAAACACAAGACAAAGACACAGTGTTGATCATCAGCAGCTCATTAGCGGTACTTATTTTTATTATTGATTCTTGTTGTAAAATAAGGTTTCCCATTAATTTGATGCACATTTGTCAAAATAAATTATGCAAAGTGTTGCTTAACTGAGCGTGTATATGTTTATGAGCAATAACTCATCTACTTAATCCCATTAAACTAACTCATGAGGACTCTGTTCAAAAATGCAACCTGTTCCTCTCATCATTTAAAAACAAAGTTGACACTATCAGATCTCAGCTCCACAACCTCCCTGATCTACCATCTACCTGTCTGCTTTCTGGGACCCTGAGCAGCTTTGATGAAGTCGTTCAGAGTGAGGTGGAGACCATCCTCAAGAAAATGAAGCCTTCATCCTGCGCCCTGGATCCCTTCCCCTCGTCTCTCATAAAATCCAATCACTCTGCAATAAGCCCATTAATCACACAAATAATAAACAAGTCTCTACAATCTGGTCATGTTCCATTGCCTCTAAAAACTGCCATCATTAGGCCTCTTCTGAAAAAATCTAATTTGGATCCCGACATTTTTTCTAATTACCGCCCAATTTCCCACCTCCCATTTCTGTCCAAAGTGCTGGAGAAAGCAGTTGCTGCTCAGCTGCAGGACCACCTACAGCAACACTCTCTGTATGAGAAGTTCCAGTCTGGATTCAGAGCAGCTCACAGTACTGAGACTGCACTGCTGAGAGTAACAAATGATGTCCTCATGGCTGCTGACACTGGTTCTCCCTCCATCCTTGTCCTCCTTGACCTCACTGCAGCCTTCGACACTGTGGACCATAGTATCCTCCTCCACCGTCTTCATGTGGAGGTCGGTCTCTGTGACACTGTCCTGGACTGGTTCAATTCTTTCCTCTCCAATAGGCTGGAATGTGTTAGCCTTGGCAATGCCACTTCCCAGACAGTCGGTGTCTCCTGTGGTGTCCCTCAGGGGTCAGTTCTGGGGCCCCTGCTGTTTTCCCTCTACATGCTGCCTTTAGGTCAAATTATTAATCAGTTCAACATTTCTTTTCACTGCTATGCCGACGACACACAGCTTTACATCAGGACTGGAACATCATCATCATCCCTATCTCCGTCTTCACTCACTGTTCTCTCTGCCTGCCTGGAGGAAATAAAGGCATGGATGAATCAGAATTTTCTTCAATTAAACTGCTCGAAGACTGAGGCCATATTGATTGGCACCCCTCACCAGATACAAACATCAACTTTAACAACAATCTCCTTCTCTGGTCAAGACATCCCCCTCTCCACCTCTGTTACAAATCTTGGAATAAAAATGGACTCTCATCTTACATTTGAAAATCACATTAAGCATCTGTTTAAAACCTGCTTCTTCCATCTTCGAAACATCTCCAGACTTCGCCCATCTCTGACTTTTCCTGATGCTGAGAAACTCGTCCATGCCTTTGTCTCCTCCAGGCTCGACTACTGCAACTCCCTGTTTATTGGTATCCCTGGCAAAAACCTTCAGAAACTTCAATACATTCAAAACAGTGCAGCAAGGATTCTGTTGAGAGTTCGTAAATTTGAACATATTACACCCATTCTCCATAACCTCCATTGGCTTCCTGTCACCTACAGAATTCAGTACAAAACTGCTCTCATTACCCATCAATGCTTGCACGGCACTTCACCTGACTATCTAAAGGACATTCTTGCACCATATTCATCCACCCGGTCTCTACGTTCACAGAACAGTAATTTACTTCATATTCCTCGGACCAAATTGAGGACCATGGGAGACCGAGCATTCTGTGTGGCTGCCCCCCGCCTGTGGAACTCCCTCCCTGACGACCTGAGAGCTCCACAGTCACTGGTTGACTTTAAAAGCAGCATAAAGACCTTTCTTTTTAAGCAAGCCTATTCTGCCTCCACATGATTTTATCTTTGATCTTAGCTGATATCATTATTGATTTTACTTGATTTTATCACTTGTTTTATTTTATTTATTTTTTAAGCAAGCCTAATCTGCATCACATGATTTTATCTTTGATCTTAGTCGATATTATTATTGATTTTATTTGATTTTATCACTTATTTTATTTTGATCTTTGCTTTTTTACACTTTGTAGCACTTTGAGATTTTTATTAATGAAAAGTGCATTATAAATGGAATTCATTATTATTATTATTATTATTAACAGTGAATGTAGATTGATGTAATTATCAACAAGTACCATAAAGGATCATTACACCTTCCCATTAGTCAGCAGCTCTGAGTCTGGCCTGCGCTTGAAAACCAAATAAACACACTAAAGCACGGAAATACACACAAACACATGGAAACTTCAAGACACTTACAGAAGCCTGGGTTAAGTTAGTTAGTTTGAGCACTGACACAAGAGCATAAATCAAATACAATAACTCAGAATTTGAGTTTATTTTTGTCTGCATCAGTGGCCCATCACTAAAGACTAACACCTGTTTTACTGATAGTTTCTCAAGTCCAAGGACTTCTGGCTCATTCTGACCTGAGAACACATTTATATGAAATTAAACAACTAACTCATCACTATAATTGTTCAAGGTTTGTTTTCAAGTATTGTATTAGATACTCCTTGCCCTCACTGCAGGACTTACACAGCAAACGCCTCACTCGGAAAGCCCACTGCATGGCAGGTGATCCCACACACCCACTACACAGCCGCTTTAGACTGCTGCCATCAGGGAGGAGACTGAGGAGTCTCCAGGCTCGAACCAGCAGACTGAGAGACAGCTCTGTTCATCAGGCAGTCAGGATGCTAAACACTCTGCCTGCTCTGCCCCCCCTCCCATTTGAACTGCCTTAACACTAAAACTTTCTCACACATTACCACACAACACAAAGATTTTAACACTGGACTCTGTGTCATCAAACGGGTTATTCACTAAACTCTCGGTCATGTGCTCATACAGTTTGCACTACTTCTCATACTTGCACTAATGTTTGTATTACATCACTGCCTATACATAGTTCCCAGACACGCCCCCAGTACTGTGCAAACCGGTTTTCGCACCACATCTGTAGGCAGAATAAGTCAAGATGGCGAACTAGCAGAGCAAATTATACGGACCATAGATATCAATAACACGAGCTACCACAGCTTTACCAAGGAACAAGAGCAAACTGGCAGTGGTCGATTTAAATGAGTTTGAGAAAGAAATCATGGCAGACGAATCAGACAACTTGTCACAAAGTAGTTACTCCGATATCATTAATTATTTAATTAATACAAGGAGCGAGCGCAGACCGGCTTCACAACACACTGACTTCACAGCTTTAAATCCAAAAAAGATGTGTAAACT
>JBBPBX010031248.1:5608-25755 GCA_038048925.1 Garcialebias charrua | reverse complement strand
TACCCAGTGGCTGTTTGTTCCCATTAAACAAGCTCAGTGGCTGATGGAAACCTTGAAGGCAACTCTTAAACTAATTAAGGTCTTTGTGTGACTATGCAAGAATTAAGTCTTTTTAAGGGTATCAATAGCATTGATTGCAATCTAGCATTTCAGCATATATTTTTTAATAAATCTTGTTTTTTCACCCATAGCTATTTGTCTAATCCATCTCACACTAAATGTATGCAGGTCTTTATATACACAACTGCTTTTGAGTGAATCACTTCACAAGAAATGAAGCATTGTTTCAATTAGCTCTTAAGCATACCAAAAAAATTCAATCTGCCTCTGTTTATATATAGTTGGTATTTATGGATCAATTATTGGGCCCCTAATTTGCAGATAATAATGATTTAGTCTAATGAAACTTAAAATTTTGGATTGAATTTCACCATTTTGTTCCCACTTTGCATAAAGTTTTCTCCTTCAGTAGTGTACGTTAAAAGGTTTCTCCCATACATTTTATTAAAAACTCTTCAAACAAAATTCTGCCTCTACGCACCGATGCTGACGACGATGAGCGTGCCCTTTCATGTGAGAGAAGACAGTATAACAGGTATGACTCACACACTTGACTATAAGACGCTGTGATTTTATGTGCACTGTGCTCATTAGGTACTGTCGCGTTCCCATGGGATTGTTCCCCAGAAAACAGACGAAACTCATGCAGAGAGCGACATGTGCCTCTTTCAATTAGTTCTGACTTTTGTGACTGGTCTCAACCAAAACCCTTGATTATCGAACATCTCAGAGAGCAAAGCAAGGCTGTTGTGTGAGGAAAAAAAATGGGGTTATTGATTAACTAAAACGAACCGAGATGCATCACTGATGTTCGGTGACGGCTGAACTTGCAGCTTTTTTCAAAACAGATTATAGTTTGAAAATAACTGTGGTAACTGATCTCTTGCCGTTATGTTCTCTTGTTTTTCATCTTACTAAGAGTCCCTTGCTGAAGAAATCTTTGTCTTTTGGACTGTTTTAAGGATCCTCTGCATGCTTTTATCAAAGCAGCATGAATGAAGGGGAAAAGTGCACATAGATAGATTTTGTTTTTTCTAAATCGAAGTAAATTTCTTCATTTCTTTTGGCCACAGATATTGCAATCTGCAGTCACTGAATTAATCCAGTCTCTGTCACTTAAGGCATGTTATGTAGCATATGGCAGGTTTTGATCTTCCTACCCTGCAGCTGAGAAAAGCACATTTATATTCAAGACCATTCTTCTGTGTTTAGTCGGAAGTATCATGGACATGTCATTTCTTCTCTTTAAGTATTCAAAAAGGCCTTTCTCCACCTCTTGAATCGCACAGAGAGGATCTCTCTGCATACATTATAAGCAACAAGGTTGTGCACCTGAATCAGAGTGTTTAATCACCCTTTATCTGACCCTGTGTCATTGTCATTTTTACCACAGCCGTGATGAATTGTCTGCATTTGTTCTCAAATTATATTGATATCGGATACACTGTAACTGTTTTCAGCAGATTCCTTTCATTGCTACTAATGATAATAAATCAGAGTCTCTCAAACTATAAAAATGTGGATGAACTGAATGCGCTGTCTGACTTCTGATCCAACCTCATCACATCTTTAATGGTGAGGGGGGCTTTAATCTACACTACAGACACGTGCAAATTGCTTAATTTTACTTGTTAGTCACCGAGATCATTTTAATTTTAGATTTGATCTCTACTTCCCACTTTACAACTTACATCCACAATTGTGTCGAAACAACTTTCTGTCAGATAAAACATAATTCTTGTTTTCTAACAAAAAAAAGCTCCAAAAACAGTTAATTATCCCCCCCGAAAAAGTTATTTAACTCTGACATTTTTGTGTATATTTTTTGGTTTTAGTTAGATTTAGACACTACATGTATTTAACAAGTAAGCAAGGATGTGAGGTTATTTAGTAGGTACTGGTACATGACTTTGATTTAAATCACATGCATGTGTTCATATCTGAATGTCAGTCTTCTTGAAGTTCAGTTAGGAATAAATATGCACTCTTAAGTTTAGTCTTAAGTCCTTCTTTCATATATGCCAAGATATATGACATGTTTATCTGCATAAAAAGTATCAGAAGGTTGGACGTTACCCCCATTAAACCCCTTTCAGGTATTACCGGTAGAACAGAAAAATATTTCTTTAAAAAATTCTCACAGACACAAACTCAAAATTCAAGGTTAATGCTACAAATCCTGGCTTCAATTGTGATTAAATAACATCTGACCATATTCACCAGCTATTTGGCTTCAGATTTGTTTTTATTAGTGCCAAAATGTTTTTAAAAGTTCAAAAGATTTACCTGACTAAATAAAGGTTGAATGAATGAATGAAAAAATTGCTTAACTAAAAGCAGATAAACAATATTGAACTGGTTAAACTTTTTACATGATCTGGCATGCATACAATTGCAAAAAAGTGTCATCATCTGGGCTCATTTTGAAAAATTTTCATGTACTTTCCCCAACTGTTCGGTCAGTACCGTATTTCCTAAACCAGCACTAAACGGCACCAAAAGTATCTTCCGACGCACTAGTAATCAAAATATATACGATTAGATGTGCAATATCATCTACTGTATTCTCAGGCTAGTAGCATATAAATGACCTATTCCCACTAAATTAATGATTTACCCAAATTTTGCATGCTTACATATTATCGTTATGTACATGGTGAATTTACAAGAGACCCCAGCAATAAATAAGCCCCAGACCCAGAATAATGTTGTTGATAAAGCTGCACTCCTACTTTGTGAATCAGTCAAATCTGTAGTTGCTGCATCAACTTCAGAAAACCCAGACAAAGCAAATCCAAACCAAGGTACTGCACTAAAACCATAGATATACGACATCAGATCCTTCCGTATATCTATGGTTTTAGTGCAGACCGTCGACAGAGCAACTACTGAGGTCTGTATTTGATAATGTGATGTGCAGTTTGTTGAATCTGGATTTAATCTAAAACCTGAAAACACCTCAAAATGGGAGTGGCATGAAGAGCATCACTGGATCCCAGAGTTCATTGACATCCTCTCTTGCTTTGGTCATCCCATCAGCTATCTGTTGAAGAACTGGACAGTGAAATGGCATTGAACATTTCAGAAAAGAATAAGACAACACCAAATGGAATCCAGACAAGGTCAGGTTTAAATACTGAACTGGCCTGGACCAACTATGATAAAAATACAGAGACCTTTCGGAAGCGTGGACACTTCACGACACTGTTGGAACATTCTACCAAAATGTCAGTGTCATCATCCCATCAGAAGACAGAGGATGGGACAAGGATTCCTAAAATGAAATGTTATTTTCAGTTTGAAACATCTGAGCTGCAGCCCTACAGGGAAAAGTGAAAAGTTCATGAATAAAATGAAGTCGCAGAAAATATAGAGCCAGACATGCTCAGGTGCTACAAAAACTAGGAAATTCTATGGATGGTGTCCAAAGTACAGAATGTGGGGCAGCAGGAGAGTATGCCAGTGACTGTGGGTTGGGTGGAATTCACTTGTCAGCAAAGATGAATCACTAAGGCAAAACATTGGCTATATGAACATCATAACATTGTTTCCAATGAGATTTGATGTTGCAGAGACACCCAGGACCACTCAGAAGGTTGCCCATGAGTATCATATGAATATGTGGATGATCTGTCTCTGGCAAAACCTGCCATGCAGATTCAGTCACAAGACTTTTGACATCTTTATTTACTTTGGGCATTTCCTATTTTGGACAATTTTGGGTGATGGAGCACTACATCGATGGATCTGGAGGGCTAGAAATGTTGGTTGAGCAAGGGGTTCTCACTCACAGATCACTTTCAGGATTTCTACAAAGAAAGCACTGCAACCTCTGTGAAAGGCTGCATCTGCTTTCGGCACTTGCCTTCCAAGTGCTACATTTCCATAGATTCTGTGAAGGTGGTTAAACGAAGAGAAATTATGAACTTTGCCCAAAGCCCATATCCAACTAGAGAAAGTTCAGTGTGAACAACATTCTGGATGGCATCAACAATGAATCATATTGACATTGAACCTGACACTAGTCTGTATTGTTTGATATGTTGCTTGGTCGTGAAGTCTCCAAGGAAATCAGGGATGACCGTTTGAGTGTTTATACAAAGGTTGTGCTGAGGAATTCAAAGATGGCTGCAAGGAAGATCCAAAGTGATTTGAGAAGCCAATACTCAAGAGAAAAGTGAAGAACTTTGCTTCTGATGTATGAAGACAAATGTTGCAGTAAAGGACCAAAGAGTTTGTGACTTTGTTAGGAACTATGGATCTCTTAAGATGGCTTCTGTACCTGCATGAGCACCGTGGAACATCTTGATCTGGAAAAGTGCTTCAGTAACCACTTAAACCAGTTCCACTGTTTCTTTCCCATGCTGATTGCAACATGAATAAAACTGGCAATGCAAAGCTTTTGCACAAACTAGAGCCAAGGTAGAAAAAAAAAAACTTTCAAAGAAGCCAACACCAGAAATAACGAACATCACAATGGTGGTTGCCATGTTTCTTCTTCATATGCTCAATCCTTCAGCAACCTTTGGTGGCATTGCTTGGCAACAGCTAAAATACCTCTGTTCAATGTGTGAGAGAATAAACTCTGTGTGTGATACTTACACAGTAAGTGTAGAGGACTTGGAAATAAGTAAAAGATGCTCTACAGAGACAGCACACCAGATCACTGGACCAGACCAAACCAGGTCAAAGGACTGCCCAAAGAGTTCTACAATTACCCTCCTTCAAGACTGCACTCTTTTGATTCTTGCTGTCAAAATGGAGAGATCAACAGTAAGAAGAACTGATATCAGGCCATGCAGCCTATATTAATAATAATAATAATAATAATGTCTATTCCTGTCATCTGCGTATGTTTCCCATACACAGACGAAATTCGTCTCTGCATTTAACCCAACCACCTACCAGGTGGTGCAGTGAGCAGCCCGAAAGCGCCCGGGGAGCTGGAGAAATAGGTGTGCACTCATAGACACCCCAAGCTGGGTAGTGGCCGGGGCGCGAACCCGCGACCTTCGGGTCCGTATTGCAGTTGAGCGTCAATGTCAAAGGTTTACTTCCCAGGATGGCCATCTGAAGTGTGAAGAAGTACCAAGGCAAATCAACCAGCACATTGAAGCAGATACTGTATTAGGATTATCTACCACCTTGTGCAAATCCTTGACTATACATCTAGGATTAAAGTCAGAGCCAGTGGTGTTCCTTCTGTAGCATATCCTTGGCTTACACTGAACACAAGATCTACATGAATGCAGGCATAGATAGTAACAATACACAGAGATACATAGATGTGTACTACATTGTCAGCAAACTGGACAGTGCAGTTCTGGATGCATTTCCAGGTTTTCATGCACTGACTGGCTGTGATTACACAGCCACATTCATGAACATGGCCAAGTTAAAGCCTTTCAATATGATCATGTCAAACGAGCTTTGTTGGTGCCCTAGCTACATTGGGAACTGAACGAGACGTTAAACCATTAACACATTCCAAGATTTAAGAATTTGTTTATACACTATGGCCATAAGCAGCTGAAATTTGTCAAGAATGCATGGTTTGAATTATTTCTTTGACATTATGCTCCAAAAAGAAAGATGCACCTCTCGATTGTATTACTACTGTACATTGCTGTACTAGAGAACAAGATCATGAGAGCAAATTATGTGGCTAGAATGTGGAAACAAGCCGCCAGGGGAAAAAAAAAAAACTGCTAGCACAATGAATCCTAAGCAATGTGGATGAGAAAAGGATGGAAACAAGCTAAGTGGTATGGCTAAACAGCTCCCCAAGGAGACGCTCAACGAACGAAAGAGTCCTCTGGCCTTCTACAACAGCAAGATGAGGGATATTAGTGATATCAAGATACTTTGTAAAATTTGTTCCGTTTGTACGTCTTCAGCATATACTCCCAAGAACTAATCACTAAAATATTGAAATATAACGTGTACATAATGCCATTTTTAGTTTGATCAAAATGGCCAGCACTCTCACTTTTTAACATAAGATGATCTTAAACTAAAACTCTAGCACGAAAGGCAGCGCACGACTCACATTTCATTCAAGGAATACCAGGCCTTCATTTTATGTTTAACAATAGACTTTATTAATGAATTGATAGTAGAGACATGATGCAGCCTTGAAACAAAAACTAAACAAATTACTGACCAGGAAACTGGATGTGAGCCAACATTTGACAGAAGAAATACACAAGGATAACCAGAATATAAAGAAAAATAAAAACAATGGGGGGAGAGGGGGTGTCTATTTTGAAAATAGGAAGAAAAAAATCAATAGAAAGCAAAGCATGAAGAAAACAATAAAAACAATATAAAAAGCCTCCACAGATTTGAATCATCACCTTTATGAAACGGCTCCAATAAAAGCAACATTGTGATCTACCCAAACTGCTATTCATGCTACGGTTGCTCCTAAGGAGCTTACATGAATGCCTGTCTATAAAGACTCCTAATCTGGCGTAAGCAGAACAAAGTGCGAAGGCCTGAGAAATGGAAATTAAAATATTACAGTCTGATGAGTTGTCTTTCATCCCCCTTGCATCATGTTGTGGGAATCACTTGAGCTGATTTCTTCTGTGGAGTCACACGACAGCGGTGCACAGCTCCTCTCGTCACCAAATGGAAAATGAAAGTTTTATATTCTGCAGTGCACAGTGCAAAGTAGATTGCTTCCTTTGTCAGCCGAAATATTTCAAGGCTTTCCTGCAGTCTGGTGCAATATACAACCACACACACAAACAAACACTTGATCTATCAATGATGGCAGCATGGGTTTAAAGCCTGGCTCTTCCTCTGTTACTGCATCGTTTGTGTTTATACTTTCAGCATACTATTTATTCATTAACTTCCTATGGAAAAGAATTAAAGTCTAAAATGTACATGAAAGATAACATATTTAAAAGTCGAGCATTGCTTGAACATCTGCTGTATTGCCAAGACTGAGATCATCTTATTATGAGAAATGACAAAGTAGGCATTTTGGTCATACATTGAAAATTAATTTGTGCAATTTCATAGAATTTTCCCAAGATCTCAAATGATCTGTTAGCACTTGGTGTGTTGTGAATGACTGTCAGCTACCACCATATCAACTTATTGCTCAATATCTGTAAAATTTGCTTAGCTGATGCCGTTTTTGTGTAATCTACGGTCTATGACTTGTCGCAACTAATTTAAGTTGGGTCCTCTGAGGATTTTATGTATTTTATCATGGGTCCTCTGCAGTTACCGTATATTTTACAGCACTTTGGTTGACCTTGCTGCTGTTTTTAAGTGCTTTACAAATAAAGTGGTATGGTATGATATGGTATGGTATGGTATGGTATGGGTTGACCTGAAAGTCAATCAGTTATAGATGAACATCCAGCTATTGCTGTTTTGTGTGTTTTATTGAATTCCACAAATAACAATGAATTTAGGAATTCATAGTTCATAGGAATAGTTTTGGAATTCCGCCGATCGGGGTGGCTGCATGTTGGAGCAGATCTGTTACGTTGTTGCTTTTGGAAACTTTAATTCCTCTTTTTTCTGGATGTAAATCACTTTTTTTTTAAATGATTATTTCCTCTGGTATCAGATGCTGTGCAGCTGGAAGGATTGTTACTAAAGTGAAAAGGTTTCTTTTTACTTTTGGGCATTTGTTATGATGTGTGCCCATGGCAAGAAGGTGTTTTTTTAACAACCAGGAGCAGCTGATTAACATCTCTAAAGCTCAAATACCTCAACTACAGCCCCAAATGCCAAATGAGTTGAAAAGGAGGTGCCGTGGATGAATTCCCTCCAACCTGTCCGCAGTGCTCGAGTGACCACCGAGATCCTGGAGCTGGTGGGAAACTCGGCTTGTGACAATGCTGTCAGAATGGAGAGATCTGGGATCATCCCCTGGCACCTGAGTCTGTCCATGGTGACGAGGAGCTCGGCAGACTGCTGGGAGGAGTGACCATCACTCAGGGAGGATTTCTGCCTGGCATTCGGGCAGTCCTGCTGCCTAGGAGGACTTTGAGACCCGCTGGATCTGACAGCAAGTTGGATCCAGGGGGATGGATCAGTATCTCTGGCCAGATTCTTCAAATTTGCTGCAGGAGATCCTTCCTGCCCACACCTATCAGCATCTATAACAACTCTTGAATGAAACCAGGATGCTAAGCTACGACAACACTTAATTTCCCTCTGGATTAATAAAGTATTTTAGAATTTAACTGAACTGAATAGGACATTTTGCTAACAATACAGACAAACATATATACGGGCACAAATAAAAACAGTCTTGCCTTTTGTCTTCTGCAGTGAGCATTACACATGTTTGTGTGTTTGTTTGTTCCAATAAGGAAACCGGACACAAATCTGCAGAATGGTTTCTGCAGTGGAGAAATGTGCTGCAAAGATAAAACAACACAAGTGAGGCCCTCTGTGCTCACTTGAGAGCAATAACCACCTTTCTGAATCCCTGAATTTTACAGGTGTTCATGTTATTGACTGCCCCCCCCCCAGCCCCGTTATGAGTGTCATGAAATATGCATGTCATGCGCCATGAAGTATGCAGCAGAGTCCATGAAAAGATTCCACGTGCGACCCTGAAGTTTGCCTCTGCGCTGTAACACTTTGTTGTCTTGAAATTCTTTTTTTTTTTTTATTCTTTTCTCTCATGAATGTAAATTCAATGTGTTTTTTTTTTCCAAACCAGGGTGTGGCATGCACACAAAGGAAAAGTTTTCAGAGTCTGAATTGAGTTCACGCTGGTCAGAAGCTGTGCAAAGTTCTCACAGTGACAGATGTTGTAACCAAACAAAAAAAAACAAGAAATGTTTATTTGTCTTGTTATCCAACAGATACGCTTTCTTTTCATATTAATACGCTCCAAGCTGCAGAAAATGCCCCGAAACTTCCTAAATAATATCTATTTGGTTCAGAGATTTTTCAAACGCTATCGTGCCAGATCAGGATTTAAGAAATGTGAGCATATGACCATTTTCAGCACTCCAGGGACGAAAAATAAATAAATTACATTCAGAATTCAACAGTGAGAATCATTTTAGTAATCCATTTGCATATTTACTTATTACTGGTAAAAATAGTTTAACAACCAGAGAATTATTGTACTTGTTTGTCCTAATATGAGCAATAGTTAAGATAATGTGGGTCAGGAACAACAATATGTAGGAGGTTTGAACGCCTGCTTATAAAATAACCTCTCTCTTTTTATATGAACTTTATTTGAAGCTCTTACACATTTATTAATATATGCCACAATTCAAGACAATTCATTTGAATACAGAGAAACAAAAACAATTAAAACCATAAAACCGCTATATTCAAACAGTCCTGAGGCAGAGGTGATTTTTATTTATCCTCCTGGGGGTTGTCGCAATGTTCTTAAAAACAGCGACACATGATTTTTTTTTTATCCCAGGACAAACTTTTCACATGTATGAGTGTCATGAAATATGCATATATGCATGTATGTGTTTATGACACAGAGTAAATGTCCCTTAAAATCTGTGAAGCTTCCTTTAAACAGTCCATAAAAACAGATGTTGTATTTATTACAACATTATTGACTCAATTTTATCCTTTATTTTAACGGTCCTGTAACAGTCAAGCAGAAAATGCTGAAGAGTTCCATCTTCATCACAGTGACTCATGGGACATTTCTTAGTTTTAACAAAACGGCTCTATTGAACGACATGGAGTCTGTTGACAGAAATTAATCACAGTGTCCTGAGAATTTTCAGATATCATTTCATCATTTGCATTTTTTTTCTCCAAAATTTTGGGATAATTGACAGGATTTGAAAGTTTATATAAAAAAAAACCATCTTATGTTTTCATGAATGACTAGTTCTTGAGTGTGTTCTGCCATTCATGCTGGAACTGATTTGCAGGGGAACATATTGTGTATGATTTTGGTTTCGAAAAGTCTCTAGCATAGTTTACTGGTGTATCTTTTCTAACCAATCAGGGCAGTTGATCAAGCAGCACAGATTGGACCTTTCAGTGGTTGATCTAAGAGACAAAGTAAAACGGAGTATTTCAGCCTAATGTTGTGGTGTTGAGTTGCAGTAATGTACTAGAAGAGGAAGTGGAAGGAAATGGACATTATTTAGACCAGAGCTGTTCAGCTAAAATTGCTCAGTTGGCCACAGTTACTAAAAACTAAGAGCACAAGGGCCAGACATCAGTCAGTCTGTTTAAGGTTTAAAATCTAGTTTTAGTTCAAAATGAACCCATTGGTGGGCCGAATTGAGCTCACCCGATTTGGCCCCAGGGTCACAAATTGAATAGCCCTGATTTACCGGTAGATCAAATAAATACAGTGTACAGGTGACCCCCGAGGTACGAACGAGTTAGGGACCTAAGAACGGTTCGCAGCTCGATTCTGCCGTAGCTAGGGGGTGAAAATTATTATTATTTTTTTATTATCATGTTAACGGAGCGCGCACACACATGTAAGCATGTACAGTAGTGTACTGTAATGTTAAACATTGCTATTCACATTTACAGAATAAATAAAAATATATTTTCTTACTTTGAGATGGTCAAAGCCGACATCTTAGGTTGCCATGCGTTGATTGTTGTCGGGCCGAGCAGCGCGGCGGCCGGCCAGTGAACCACCGCAGCCGCTCCAGACCTGTGTTAGCTAGCTGGCTAGCTTCTGCTAGCCAAGCCATGAGCTGGTGTTGGAGCGGCGGCGCGATCAATCTGCAGCTCCTGCTCCAGCCTGAGACGTCCACAGAGCTCACAGAGCGATTCCAGCTAGTAATTAATCCATATGATGCGATCCTGGTCACAAGTGTTCAAAAGGCCGGCTCCCGTGTTAGCTCCCGTGTTAGCTTCTGGAGCTAGCCAGGCCGGAGGTGTAGCCAGGCCGGCCGGAGGTCTTCGCGCGGCGGCCTGGCACGATCAGCGATAAATCCGCTGCTGCCTGAGACATCCACAAAGTTCACAGAGACGTTTCCAGCTCGTAATTAATCCATATGAAGCCATCCTGGTCACCAGTCTTCGGCCGGCTCTCGGCGCCGGCAGCTAACCTAAAATGGCGTCCGGTGTTCTACATTAATTTGTGACCGTCTAAACTGGAGACCTTCAAAGGCCCCCGTGACTGAACCTAAAATGGCGTCCGGTGTTCTACATTACAGTAATTTGTGACCGTCTAAACTGGAGACCTTCAAAGGCCCCCGTGACTGAACCTAAATGGCGTCCGGTGTTCTACATTAATTTGTGACCGTGTAAACTGAAGACCTACTTCCTGTTGCCCAAGATTGCTCAAAAATGATCAGAAATGATCATTTTTATCATAATTATTATTTATAAAGCCTTTAAAACAACCACAGCTGCAACAAAGTGATGTACACATGAAATTAAGAACATTTAAACACAAAAAAAAAAAAAAAAATTTTTTTTTTAATACAGTAATTTCATATTTTTATTAAATATGATACGTTCGTAGGTCCCGTTGTTCGTAGGTCGATGGAGTCGTAACTAGGGGGTTTGCTGTAGTCATCTTCCAGACACTGCTCATGCACGAACCGTTCGTACGCACAGATTTGTTCTTAAACTGTTCGTACGAGTGATTTAGGATCATTTGTGGCATCCAACAATGTTTTCGTATCCTACGATTTTCTTCAGATACGAACAAAATCTACGAGTGGTCCGGACCTGTCGTATAATTTAGGAGCGTCAGTCTGCTGTCATCCAGACGGGATTTCTCCACTAATAACTTCATATTTCGTTATTTAGAAAATATTTTGGGTTTAAAATATTCACGCACCATAATTATTCTTGACAATAGGTTATTCTGTTTGAATTAGAATTATAATTTTAGGTTTAATTTGTCTGGTGTGTCGCGCAGGCTTCAGTGAGTCGTGCGCTCCCCTTGGTCATCAAAGCCGCTCCTCATATTAACACCCAGGTACATAAAATTCCCATACACCGCCGCAGAACAAGTACGAATTAAGACTGATTTTCATGCTGGACTGCTGTGCCAAACACCATCAGAGCAATAGATTATTATATCTGATCCGAAATATAACCTGCAGAATGTGGTTGCGCCCTGACCAGGAGGCGCCCTGACCAGGAGGCGCGCGCTGACCAGGAGGTGCGCTGACCAGGAGGCGCCCTGACCAGGAGGTGCGCGCTGACCAGGAGGTGCGCTGACCAGGAGGTGCGCTGACCAGGAGGTGCGCGCATCATTTGTGCTGCAAAACATGTTGGCATCTTGCAGCGTGGCATTTATTGTCCACCATCTCCTGACCACCTCCTGTCCGTGCTGCGGTGAGATGTTTGTTTGAAGCCAATTTCAGATCAAACCATTTATTCTTGATTTCTGATACTGTACGACCCACGGGACACAAAACATATGCACTACAATATTAATATGATGTTAACTGTAGTTTCGAGACAATTTAAAATGCTTCTGTTGAAAAACACATCCGACACTTGCGGGGGGGGTGGGGTAGCGGTGCGCCACAGCTCTTCTGAATAAGTGAAACTGTAACACAGTACACTAAAATTAAAGATATTTGACCATCCGACACTTGCGGGGGGGTGGGGGGGTAGCCACAGCGCCACTGAGAGCAGATCTCCGAACGCGTGAAGTTCCTCCTTTTACTTCTTGAGTTTGAATGAATGGACACTTCCTGCTGCCTGAAGGCAGGAAGCGTGGCCTTATATGGTGTTTTGAGGGGTGGAAATTATGTAAATTACATTCCCGCGAGCACGCGCAGGTGAGTAGAACAGGTGGGATCCATCAACTTTAAGCAGCCCGTTTACACGCTTTTCCTGGGGATAGAAGACTTTGTTGGATCTGACGTGGCATGTTCGTACGAACGCTTCGTACGAACAAAAGTAGGAGGAATTTAGGATAACAATACGAACATTTTCGTGCATGAGGGCCACTGAGCCTAAAAATAAACACAATGGGAACTTTTGGGCAAATAAAATAAATTTTTTAAGGTTTTATCTTTAGCAAGTTTTGACTGTTTTTCTTGTTTCTTTTATCTATTGTTTTCTTATTTCTATTTTTCTTTACAGTTTTATTTATTTATTTATTTATTGGACTCTAAGTACTTCCGCATACTTTGTGCTATTTTAGCTATTTGTGTATCAAAACATTTGGCAAATTCAGGAGATGGGTGCTAACCTTCAAAGTTTTTAAAATATCTAACATTTTTAGCAACAATTTCACCCATAGACTATCTTTTCAATTCCTTCAGTATCTTTGGTCTCTTTAAAATCTGTCAGCATATTTGCTCTGTTTTTGTCTTCTTACTCTACTTTTACCTTAGCTATTGTTTTGTTACTTTTAGCATTTAGCTAGCTTTTTCATTCAACCTTTATTTATACAGGTTTGTTCGAGCCTCGAGGACTCATTTACAAGAGGGACCTGTTTCAGACAAAATTAGATAAGGAAAAGAGAAAACACAAGAGGGGATCCTATCTTAATGTCCTGGCCAGCGCATAGTGTGAAAGTTGCAAAAACAGCCCTCACACATAAACAACAACGTACTAATGACATCGTAATACATTTATGAATGAGGAGGCCAGCAAAGGCGGTGAGTTTTCCGTGGACACTGCCAGGAAGTTCCATAGTTCTAATGAGCCAGCTCAGCTCTGATACAGGTCCACAGATGTCCTCAAGAAGGGGGAGGGGAAGGAAGGGGAGGAGCAGAGCTTCTTGTTCACATAACCTCCAGGAGAAATTTGAGATGGCCTATTCAAGGCAAAGCGGGAAAGCCAGATTCAGATAACAGCATTTGTTTGGGATAGGCTGACACTGCTTGATTATTTTTTTTGTCAGCCTTCATAGTTCTGCTGGTACATCTCAATGGCGTCTCTAACGGCCACATTTTGTGGTCACTCCGCTGGGCCGTGCTTGTAGCCTTCTCCAAGGTCGAATCCTTTACATCAGTGTTGCGACCGGTAGAGTCAAAACATACTGTATTCAATGGACACCGGACACAGAAAAAGATTTAAACAAAAATTGTATTGAACTAAAACTAAACGTCTCCAGGCTGCAGGCGAGGTCTTCCCAGGCTTCTCCCTCCAGGTCTGGAGCGTCTTCTTCTGGTCCAGCGTCCAAAAGGAAAGAAAATTAAAGTAACAACAGAAAGGTGGACCGGTGAGTCTGGCCAAAAATAATATAATGCCGCTCGGGTAGATCCAACCCTGTACAGGGCCGTCAAAATCCCCCAATCGGTGATCTGCCTCACCAAAAATCCTTCTAAAACAAAGAAAATCGATAACAGGACTACCAAAACTCACCTGGTCATCAAAGTACAAAATAATGATGAAAAAGCAGTCTCTCACTGCTCACAACAGCTGCCCCCCTCTTGGACAGCTGCACAAAAACTGCCCTCAGCGTCCCAAACGCTCAGTTTGGCCACAGCGGCTCAGATCTACAACCCTAGACTGGGCTAGAGCTTCTACAAACACTCAAAGTGCTTAAACATACACAGTACTCTAATTAAACAACTAGAGCTCCTCAAGAGCATGCACCTGCTCGACTGCAACTCCAACAGGAGCAAACCAAAACAGTCAGGGAGGATGGCGAACCCCCTGAGCTCACACAACTCGGCACTGCTGCTGCTTTCAGCAAACTTAGTTACCTTAGTGTTTCTTCTGCTGGCTTCTTACTTCCGCTCTCGGCAAAGCAGGTCGCATCTCTTTTTGCTCCTGTCCTTCTTAAGTTTTCCTCCTCCCTGCTTGCTTTTTTGTCTCGTCTGTAACTCTTCAGCGCTCACTCGAACCAATTTGAGATGGATTTAATTACGTGGGCTGTTTCCTCTATTGATAAGATTTTTTCCACGAAGCAAACCGGGCCAGGAGAAGCGCCTTGCCCCTCCGACACGCATGCAGTTGGATACATTATGGACTCGTGGTCGGAATGGAAGCCTATGTGTCTGACCGTACTGTCTGTCGAAGGCGTGGAAGATTTGTGGATCATTTGGATATTGGTGGCAGCTACTTTGTTTTTTGACGTTGGCGGAGGTGTCTGCTACTGGAAGCTGAGGAAGGCAGCTGTGGCGATCAACGCGCTGGCGAGACTCCCCGCTCAGCAAGATTCTTTGATCCGGGCTATGACCTCAACGTCCCAACTGTTGTACGATCTGAACCGCACGATGGGAGCAGCGGTGGAGAGCCGTGGACCTGCTGTGCATTTTGGGACTCGTTTACAGCCGTCCAACCTCAATCAGGGCACAGATGGTGGGGATTTGTAGCTTGGAACCTCACATTATTGGACCTGAACAGCACCGGGACTTGAAAGGCTGCAGTCAAAAGTACACTGTGGCCTGACGTGAAAATAAATAAAGTGATTAATCTAATCGGGACTCTGAGCGACCTTGGAAAAGAAGGCTGTCTGCAAAAACTTCTCCTGGAGTCGAAAGCTGAAGTGAACTCGCTGCCCTCCCCCCTCCCCCGAGGTCTCTGTGTGTGCGTTCGGATGGAGCTGAGCTGAGACATCTGCAGACTGTGCTTATCTGAAATGATTACTCACGGACTATCTCCCTGCTTGTCGTCATCACATGCATCATGTCCTGTCTATTTGTGCTAAAGCTGGTAGAGTTTTTTGGACTTTATCATGGAGTGTCCTGAGACAAATTGTGATAGATTCTTTTTTGAATACCATGTTTACCTGATTGTGTGTTACCTTTTCGATATCTGATTGTTTGCGGCGCGGTTTTATACTGCTGCGGCCTACGTGCGTACGTCTCTCTTAGGATTGTGCGTGCGCCAATTGCAACACCTTGTACCTCGGTGCAAAAATATGCCAATAAAGATATATTCTATTCTATTCTATTCTACCAACTTGCACTTGATTCTACAAGCCTCCACTTGCTTCAACAAGCCTCCACACTCTGTAGGCCTCAGTCTAAAGGTTTTATAGGCAGGACCTACAGGTGAAGCATCAGCATGGGCTAATTAAGCCTAATTAAGAACATGCTAAGTAAAAAAAAGATGTGTTCTTCATTGAACTAACAGGCTGCAGCAGGCTGCAGCCAAGATGAAATAAAACAAGGGTGTTTAAATATCTAAAAACCCCAGGGTGCATAACAGTTGGCAAGTTCCAGGAACCACAAGTTCCGGGAGCCACAAGTTCCAGGAGCCGCAAGTGGCCTGCGATTCTCAGAAATTGCATCTAGCTCACGGTTTAGCTCACATAGCATCTGAATCTGAGTGTTCGAAGCTAAGCACATTCCTTCACACAAGGCAGGCTGTCTCATAATTGTCAGAACCGCTGCCAACGTCTTCCATATTTGTCGATATGCCAGATACCCTCCAACTCCAAAAGGCAGAAATCTTGTTATCATAAATCCAATTATGTACGCATCTTCTACATCCTCAACAGACAATATGGACAGACAAACCATCTTCCACTGCTTTTAGGGTATTTTAGCTTTTAGCTAGCGTTTTGCCTCCTTTGGCTTTTGATCATTTTGCTACTTTTAGCTATAAGCTAGCCTTTTGTTACTTTTAGCCTATAGCTAACCTCTTGCAACTTTTAGCTTTAAGCTTGCCATTTGCTACTTTTCGCTTTTAGCTAAACTTTAGCTACATTTGACTAACATTTTACTACTCATTACTTCAAGCTACCATTTTGATTATTGTGCCATTATTAGCTAGCATTTTACACTTTTTAGCGTTTAGCAAATGTATTTGTTTGCTCCGTTTCAGCTTTTTCAGCAAATTTCACTAAAGTCATTCAGCACTCAGCCTTCCCACCACACTTTTATAGAAACTGTAATTCACTGTGTTTTATAAAGTGCAAATTGAGCAAACATGCATAACTACTGTGTGGTATTTGTTAATATGGGTCAAAAATGTTCTTTAAATGCAAAACATTTGTTTAAACTTTAAAAGAGCCTTTGTACAACACAAAAGAAAACAATCACAAATGTGACTATACAATATTAAGATATAAAATGAAGGGTGGCAGAATGAAGAGAAAATCTTATTATATCTGCCCCCTTTTTCAAACAGTCAAAACAAACAAAACAATCATCAACAAGTAACGGAATAAAAAAATAACTCATAATTATCAAATTACAAAATAACACGCGAAAACAAATTCATATATATTTTTGTAATAATTTGGTTTTGATCAAATTCTTAAATGTAAATAATGAGTTCTATATTTAGGTTTAACAAAAATATCTGCTCCCTTTAGATTATAACAGCTTTGACGTTTAACAAAAAGTACAGTATTTGCTTATCAAATGGTAGTTCTTTTTTATGAGCTCTATGACTGACAAAATATTATAATCCAAGTCATTGAACTTTTAACAACTTCAATTGGTGAAACAATGTGCTAGATGGGTGACAACAATTATAATAATCAATTACTGTCAGCACATTCACATGCATACATTATGATTTACCAATTCCTAAAAGGTGTCTATAGAAATCGGTGGATTGCAATGAATCTTCACTTTATTGCAGTCTCCTGTCTTCAGCAGCACATTGGCCATAGCGGAAAGAAACGACTCGCATTTAACAGAAAGTAACTTGACCCCAAGTGTAGGATTTATTTTATAAAAAGTCTAAAGCCTAGTCTTCAAAATATCAGAGAGAGCAGAGAGGCCTGATAACTGAAAGCTCTGCCTCTAATTTTACTTTTACAAACGCTAGAAACCACAAGTAAACCTGCAGTCGGGTAGTGGAGTGTTCTGATAGGAAATCAAGGAACAACTGGAGAAATTGCATTTTCAGTGAACATGCAGTGTGGATGCTGAGTGCACTGGTGGGGGATCTTGGGGGGTCCTCCCCCATAAAACTTTGAATGCCATTTCCCACATTCTGGTGTATTTTGAGGTTTTTAAACATTCAAGTAAACTCTTGATTCAACAACTATTTTAGAGAGCACAACACGAAGCTGAAAGTTATGCACCATAACTCATATTCCCTGAAGGAAGGGAACGAGGTGCAACATATGCTATGGGAATTGTGCCCCCGCGTGATTACATGAAGGAATATACTCACGCCTTTATGGCTAGGGCATCACCGCCGCGCCAGGGGCCCCGCCCCCTGTGTACTTAAGCGGCTGATGCCCCTCCATCTTTCTCCAAAATTGCACTTCACCGAGCTTTCAGCATTGAAAAGGGCCAGATATGTTGCACCTCGTTCCCTTCCTTCAGGGAACATGAGTTATGGTGCATAACTTTCAGTTCCCTTTCAGTCTGGTCTCTCGGTGCAACATACTTGCTATGGGAACGTAATCCATTCACGCCCTTGAAATGCTCAGTAAAATGCATGCTAGAGTGAACGTCTGCCATTGACCAACAGGCATCTCAAGGCTACTTTCTACTGTGTGTTAGAAAGGACAGCCTGAGTGACGTCACACGCAGTAACATCCAAACTGTAATGCTTTGGAAAAGTGTTTAATCAAAGTCAAGTCAAAGTCAAAGTCAACTTTATTGTCAGATCTGCAATATGTACTGTACAGGACATACACAGGACCGAAATTGCGTTTCTCTCAGTCCCTCGGTGCAACAGTAAACATCTAAACATTGAAACACTGAAACATATAATAATTGACATAAGCATAAAATAGTAAAACTAACACTGTCCTGAGTTTTTTGCATAGTGTAAGAGTATGAAAATTTACACCAACTCTAAAAAAAAAAGAGTATAAAAAGTATAACTAAAATAAACTAAAGGTTTCTAGCATTGACATTTGCAAAGTGGCAAAGCAGCGTATGAGTTAATGTACACAGTATATGTATGAGGTAGTAGTTGATGTTGTTATAGAGGCAAAAAGTGGCATATGCAGTAAGGCACATTGGGCATCCCTAAATAAGACCGTTCAGAGCACATTGTATATGTATCAGCAGTGGTGTAGATATTAGAGTAGTGTAAATGTAAACAGTAGTAGTTACATGTAAGCAGTAGTAATAAAAGTAAACAGTATTAATAAATGTAAACAGAGAATGTAAACAGTATTATGATTATAGGCAGTGATGTAATACAAACATTAGTGCAAGTATGAGAAGTAGTGCAAACTGTATGAGCACATGACCGAGAGTTTAGTGAATAACCCGTTTGATGACACAGAGTCCAGTGTTAAAATCTTTGTGTTGTGTGGTAATGTGTGAGAAAGTTTTAGTGTTAAGGCAGTTCAAATGGGAGGGGGGGCAGAGCAGGCAGAGTGTTTAGCATCCTGACTGCCTGATGAACAGAGCTGTCTCTCAGTCTGCTGGTTCGAGCCTGGAGACTCCTCAGTCTCCTCCCTGATGGCAGCAGTCTGAAGCAGCTGTGTAGTGGGTGTGTGGGATCACCTGCCATGCAGTGGGCTTTCCGAGTGAGGCGTTTGCTGTGTAAGTCCTGCAGTGAGGGCAAGGAGGTGCCCACGATCTTCTCAGCTGCTCTCACAATGCGCTGGAGGCTCTTGCGGCAGGATGCAGTACATGCACCAAACCACACCGTGATGCAGCTGGTCAGGACACTTTCTATGGCACCTCTGTAGAAGGTGCTCATGATGGGGGTTGAAGCTCCAGCCCTTTTCAGCTTGCGGAGAAAGTAGAGACGCTGGTGAGCCTTCTTTGCCAGTGCTGCAGTGTTCCTGCTCCAGGACAGGTCCTTTGAGACGTGCACTCCCAGGAACTTGGTGCTGTCTACTCTCTCCACTGCGGTGCTGTTGATGGTCAGAGGGGCATGTTGGGCATCCTTCTTCCTGAAGTCCACAACAATCTCCTTTGTCTTCTCCACGTTGAGAGTGAGATTGTTGTGTCCGCACCACAAGGCCAGGCGGCTCACCTCGTTCCTGTAGTCCGTCTCATCGTTGTTGCTGATGAGACCCACCACTGTTGTGTCGTCCGCAAACTTGATGAAGTGGTTGGAGCTGTATGATGGTGTGCAGTCGTGTGTTAGCAGGGTGAATAGAAGGGGGCTCAGTACACATCCTTGTGGGGCCCAGATGAGCTCCAGTTCGCCGTAGTGCAGATGTCTGCAACTGGTACATCCTTGAATAATGACCAGGAAGTGGCCAAGCCCCAAGTGGAGTGAGCGTGCACTCCAGAGGGCACCTGTTGACCTTTGCTACTGTACGCCCTTTTAATGGCCTCAGTCACCCAATGTGA
>JBBPBX010031247.1:21097-34656 GCA_038048925.1 Garcialebias charrua | reverse complement strand
TATATATATTATAGGTGTGTGTGTGCATGGGTTTCTTTTATATATAATCTAGGTGTGTTTGTGTGTGTTTAGTTATTTATTTATATATATATATATATATATATATAATCTAGGTGTGTGTGTGCGCGTCTATTTATATATATAATCTGTGTGTGTGTGTTTAGTTATATATATAATCTAGGTGTGTGTGTGTGTGTTTGTGTGTGTTCATAAATGAACCCTAATTCATTCAACCTTTATTTAGTCAGGTAAATCTTTTGAACCTCATGGGCTCATTTACGAAAGCGACCTGCTAAAACTAAAGAACAATGAACAGCAGTGGTAGAATTTCCTTAAACAATAAACAATAAACAAACAAACAATAAACAATAGAAAACAAAAGAGAGAAAAAAACAAAAGAAAGTTTTTTTTTTTTTTTTTTTTAACAAAGTATCAAAAAACTAGCAAAACATTATAAGGTAGACGTATAAAATCAAAGACAGGAACAAATCTGCATTGGTTTTTGCCAGGATTCCAACAGATTCTGAAAATCTGAAACGATTCTGTTCTAATGTTTGTATACTGTACTTTTACTTTCCTCCTTTCTGTTATATGGGCGGCCGTGGTGTAGTGGTAATGGCAGTCGTCTCCCGATCGGAAAGTTGGCGGTTCGACTCCCGGGACCCGCACCATGTGTCGTTGTGTCCTTGGGCAAGACACTTAACCCTGAGTTGCTCCCGGTAGGACTGGAAAGCACCTTGCATGGTAGTCTGCCGCCACCGGTTTATGAATGTGTGTAGCATTCAATATATGTGTAGCACTTTGAGATTTTCAGTAATGAAAAGTGCGTTATAAATTGAATTAATTATTATTATTATTATTATTATTATATTTCTGCATAAGGTGAGTTCCAGATGGATGAAGCTCCAGTTGGTCCAGGGATGGATGACGCTCCAGTTGGTCCAGGGATGGATGACGCTCCAGTTGGTCCAGGGATGGATGACACTCCAGGTGGTCCAGAAGTTTGTGTGCAGTTATGTACCACAGCAACAAATGAGTGAAAATATAATTTCTATAAATAAATCTGCGTTTGAAGTAGGGATGCACCGATCCACATTTCTCACTTCCGATCCGATACCGATACTTATTAACTCAGTATCGACCGATACCGATACTTTCCCGATCCGATACTGTTCAGGTATTTGACTCTGTATAATGAAACTTTTGCACCCAAACTATTCATTTTAACATTGTGTGAGATAAACCCAATGAAGACACTCTTAAGCCTTACAATAGGGAACCCCCCTATTGTAAGGCTTAAGAGTGTCTTCATTGGGTTTATCTCACACAATGTTAAAAAGGGCAGTCACAGATTGTGATTGAACACAAGTGCTCTTTGAAACTGGATCGGAAAAGTATCGGCAGGTTTGATCCGATACCCGATACTTAAATAATGCTAGTATCGGATACCGATACCGATACTGGATCGGATCTGCCCCATCCCTAGTTTGAAGTACATTTGGTGTTGCTATGTTTCACCTTCTTTATTTCAATAAAAAAACTAGATGTGATTGTTTTTTTGGCAACTTAACAGTTTAGTTTTTTATTGACAAGTACAAAACTTAGAAACATGCATGTTGCTGTATGGTTCCTCCTCCGGGAGGAGATTGATAGAAGTTCAGAATAAAAGCTATAATTATAAACTAAAAACAGTTGAAACTGAATACAATATGAGAACTGTGGGTGATTTGATGTCTTTTAATGAAAATGATTGGCTGGACGACTGGAGCAAGCAGCCAACCCCTCCGGAATCCAAGACGATGGAACTTGGCCCTTCACTCGTCTGTACCTTAAAAAAAAAGAATAAACTGTCATGTTTGCATCACAAAGTCTAAAATAAGACCAAGTTTGCTACTCAAAGTAGAAAAAATAAATACAGTTGCTCCTAAAATTTTTACTCATTCACAAAGATTAGAGTAAGATCAGAGTAAGTGTGTCTGTCAACTTCAGCGTGGGTGACCAGTCTGTGTTTGACTTGTGTGTAGGCCTTCCTGAAAATATAAATATTTCAATAGAACAAATGTAGTAATAACCAAAAGATGAACTTGTGTTATGGAATATTTTCTGTACAGACAGCATCCCACTGCTTTATTCACATGAGAGTAACAGGGACCTACAATCAAAACAGTACAAGTATGTATGTGCAGTATGTATGTATATACTGTATATACAGTGTGCATACAGTACATACATACACACAGTATATGTATGTACTGCAAATGTATTACACACACATGTAGTTATGTTATTTATCCACAGATTTGTTTAGTAAATACTTTAACAGATGCTAACGCTACATGCTAAGCTAACCACAGCTAGTAGACGGTGCTACTGCTAAATCATGAAGAAAAAACAACAGCTCCAACACAGAGAAAATTATACTCTCACATTGTTCTGAAATTGTTTCACAAAATGATTTATGTAGAATATTTTGTTTACCGGAGAAAACGTGATCTGAACACGACGTCTTCGAGAGCAGATCCGAGCAGAGGAGGGGCAGCTGTCAGCTCGTCCGATGGAGATAAATCCTTCACGTTTACTTATTTTTGGGATGAAGTGAAAACTGCGCTTTGAACAAACGTCTACCCGACAGGAACACCCACTAACCCAACACGAAGTAACCATTGCAATTAATTAGAAATAAACAAAACAAAAAAACAAACGTGAAAAATACAGCCTGTAGACTGGGCTTTAGCTGCTGCTCTCACTTCCGGCGGAAGACGTACACATAATTCGCGCAAGGCATCATGGGGGCTAGGAATAAGGTGGATATTTTTAATAGTGTAATTCTGTAAAGACAAAATATATCTGGTGGTGTAGCTCTGATTTACATATCTTGCTAAATCGCAGGTTTGAATATTGAAATGCTTTCCTATAACAAAGTAGACCTGCAGAAAGAAATTACTAATAAAATATTTTACATATGGATAGTTGTATGTTCTATGTAGAGGTTTTCCTAAGCTTTGATAGTATATCTCACAATTTTGTAATCTATCATTGTTTATTTAACTCTGAAAGCTATGTGACTTTGTTAATATTCTGTCCTAAAATGCGGTTAGATGTGCCCCCTTTTTTTTTGAGCACCTGCCCCTTTAGTGGGCTCTGCACGTGACCAGACATTCAGCTGCACGTGTCCACTGGGCTCATTGTTGGCTGGTTGAAAGACATGAAAAATGTGCAGTTGAGCTTCAGATGTCCCACAGGACCTATGACCAGGCGTGTCTGCTTAGAGGTCCACATGGGCCAGCTACCAGCTCTCAAGAGTCACAGATGGATCCGGAAGTCTGGTCCTGCTCCGATTCTGGTCCGGTTTGATGGGTTCAGTGAGGCTTCTCTGCATCCACTGGGTGCCGATCAAATCAAAACTTTACCTCTGTTTTAACTATTTTTTTTATTTTTATTTTTTTATTTATTTTTAGCAGAATGAAACGGGACTTTTGGACGGGGCCCTGTTGGCTTTTGGGAAATGCGGTCGTCATTATGAGCAGGAATACATTGGAGGCTTATAGAGAGAAAACTGCAAAATGTCCGTTTCTTATTTTATTTTTTGTTAACTTTTTACTGTAGTACTGTATCCAGTACTGACCCAATCACATGAGTAATATTAAAGTTGTCAATCATGTGTCCTGTACCATTTTATTTTGTATGTATGTCCACAAATTACGATAGAGCGAGTACGTGAAAGTCCAACTGCGAAGTAGCGAGGGACTACTGTATTCTCTCACAGCTAAAATACAAAACTTGTGACTTCTTCATGTCATTTGCTTTTACTGAGAAGCTGGAAGTTGTTGTATTATTTGATCATTGAATTTGATGATTTTACACAATAGTATATTTTCAAGGGTTTTACTAAATAAAGTTCATTACTAGTTCCATTAATTAATTTAAAAAATATTTTGTCTGAATACCAGTCACAGAAGTTTACTCGGGTAAAATACTAAAAAGAACACCATTTAAAAAGTGAAAATTCTGCAGAGCTTTACACCAAATACTCAAAGTAACTCACAGGCATGAACATACAAAAGGTAAACACCTACTGACTGGAGTTTTTCTTTGAAATGCTTACTCAGTTCTGTCCAAACCACAGATTAGTTGATCTGATAAACCATTCCTCTGTCAGTGGAAAATTCAGCAGCCTGTCAATAAGATTCAGAGACGACCTGCGGTACTTTAGGTGAGTACGGATAACAGTGTTCAAGATTATATTATTTTTGATCTAACTCAAAGATGAAATTTTTATTTAACTCAAAGATAATTGACATATCTACAGATGAACCATAGCTTATAGGTCTAAAATATAATTATTCTAACAATTCATATAAAAATGACATTTGAAGCTTATAGTTGTTCACTTTTTTAAAGCAGATGTTGACATTATGCTAAAAAATATATAACAATTAAAACTGTCAAGAAAAAAATACATCTGTAATTTTACAGACACATATTTGTGTGATTTATCTAGATTAAGATTTATCTAGCTGTAAAACGTTTTTTAAAAGAGGTTTCATAGTGAATTGTTTGTTTGTTTGTTTATTCATTTCAAATTTTAAAAATACAAAAGAACAAAAATTTTTACAAGATGATATAGAAAAATAAAGCACAAATTTAAAATGAAAGGAAGCAGAAGAAGAAAATAATCTTATAATATCTGCCCCTTTTTGTAAAAAAACAAAATTCATTTAAACAATCAATTCAAACAAAATTTAACCATAAACCATATTTATAACTCATAATAATATAACTAATTTATAGAGATTTTTTTTTTTGAACAAAGTTTTTTTATTATTTTTTATGTAAGACAAACAACTAACAAACATACACACAGCAACTCCCCCCCTCACCTCCCCTCCTATACCGGATCTACTACCCCAACAAGTATCCACCTATTATTCAGACATCAATCAATACAAAGCACAAGTTTGTAAAAGGAGACGACCTTTGGCCTTTACACAAATTTATCTGCTGAAATATTTTCAACATAAGTTATAAATGGCTGCCAGATATCATAAAATGCGTTTACAGATCCTCTAACCCCAAAATTACACCACACGCGGCTCCGCCCCGCTCCGGTCCGCAGGTCGCAGCTGAGCGAGTCCAAAGCCCACTGCCTCCGCTCCGCTCAGGTCCGCCTGGATGCGCCGCTCCGAGACACGTGCGAGATCGCGCGATAAATCAAGTGATAAATAAGTAAGTCAGAACAAAACAATTCATTCGGTGGAAGAAGGAGAACAACTGTAGAGAGACTGCTGCCTTGATCTTCTCTCGTAAATGAGCTACATGGTTTGAGCAACAGGAAGTGATGTTTACATTTCAGAATAAAATACTTTTTTATTTATTTATTTCTTGTATTGCGTTTGTAGGCGTAGTCATAGTCATAAATATAATAGTTTAGTCATAGAATAGTCATAAATGATAGTTTGACAGCATTTTTGTACAAATAAATCCGTATAGAGCTAGGATTAGTCCGCCCGTGGTGATTTTATTTTGTAAATACGGAAGTTGTGCTCGTTCCTTTTCCTGTTGGTGCGACGTAATCTTCAAAAGTTGACTCCGGCACAGCTCCGGCGTCCGGCAGAAATAGAAAAATTTCTAATTTTGACGGACTGCCGTCCGCTCGCCGCAGCTCACCGCCGCCGTGCGGAGCCAGTGTAAATTCTGTCATTGATTATAAAGGGTGCGTATTTGCTGCGGAGGTCGGACCGGAGCGGGGCGGAACCGCAACGCGTGTGGTGTAATTTTGGGGTAACAGTGTATCTTATCTTCTCCAAATGGATGAAAGACATGACCTCTCTTAACCAGTGTCCATATACTGGAGGATGTGGATCCTTCCATCGAAGAAGAATGAGTCTTTTTGCCAGTAAAGAGCAGAAGGCTAACACAGTCCTCTGATTTTTACTGAAGGAAGTCTCTGCTGCAGCCACCCCAAAGAGAGAGATGAATGGTGATGGATGTACAGTCTGTCCAAATACTCCTGAAAGAGTATCAAAGATGCCTTGCCAGTAAACATTTATCTTTGGACAAGTCCAGAATGTGTGTAGAAGTGTGGCTGAAGATTGTTTGCAACGATCACACGTCGGGTCGAGGTCCTTTTTGAATTTGCTTAATCTGTCCTTAGACCAATGTAAACGATGTACTACCTTGAATTGAAGTACAACATGGTTCAAACATATTGAGGACGAATAGATATTTTCAATAATTTTTTGCCATACTGTGTCCGAAATGGATTCCTCCAAGTCCGTCTCCCACTTACACTTCAACGTGTCTAAGTTGATATCATTATATGAGCTGAGCAAGGAATAAACTTTACTCATAGAACGTTTTGTTACTGACTTACACATCAGAATTTCTTCTAAAAGAGAAACAGGAGGACGTAGAGGAAAGCATCCAGAGTTTGACATTACAAAATGTCTCAATTGTAAATACCTGAAAAACTGTGACTTGTGGATGTCAAATTTCTGTGTTAGCTGTTCAAATGAGGCAAATTTATTGTCTATATAAAGATCATATAGAGAATTTATTCCTTTTGAGCCCCAAACATTGAAAGCAGAGTCTATTATTGAGGGAGCAAACATGTGATTATTTGATATTGGAGCATAAAATGATAATTCTGTCTTATTAAAAAACCTCCTGCACTGATTCCAGATTTTTATTGTGTGAGTTACCACTGGATTAGAAGTATAAGTTGAAACTGGTTTATTGAACGGTAACTGGGAGCAGACTAAAGCAGAGGGGGAGCTAGATGTGATTGAATTCCTCTCTAAGGTCACCCAGGTAGGGGCCGGATTGTCCTCTCTCAACCAATACAGTAAAGCTCTGATATTAGCCGCCCAGTAATAATATAAAAAATTAGGGAGTGACAAACCACCAAGACCACAGGGTATCTGCAGCATCTTACTGCCTATTCGTGGATGCTTTTTATTCCAAATAAATGATGACAATTCACTATTTAGATTGGAGAAGAAGGTCCTGGTGAGGAAAACTGGTATGTTCTGAAATAAATAGAGTAATTTGGGTAATATTGCCATCTTGATCACATTGATCCTGCCCCCAAGGGATAGAGGCAAGGATGTCCATGTAGCAATGTCTTTCCTAAGTTTCACCAGAAGAGGCAGATAGTTTGCTTTATAGAGATCTTTGTGGCTGTGAGTAATCCAAATACCAAGGTATTTAAATTTGACAGAACTAATTTTGAAAGGAACTGGACCCATATGCTGCTCCTCTATTGGGGTCACAGGCATCAATTCACTTTTTTGAAGGTTAACCTTATAGCCGGATATGTTTCCAAATTTTTTAAGTAAAATAAGTAACTCAGGGATACTAGACAAGGGATCTGATATATAAAGAAGTGTATCATCAGCATATAGGGAAACCTTATGTTCAGTGTCAAACCGGTTGATACCTTTAATTTCTGTACTATTCCTCAAAGCCACTGCAAGTGGTTCAATCGCGATCGCAAATAAGAGTGGTGAAAGTGGGCATCCCTGTCTCGTACCGCGTTTCAATTCAAAATAGCTGGATAGATTACTGTTGGTACGTACAGCTGCCATTGGCATGGTATATATCAGCTTCACCCATGAGACAAATTTAGGACCAAGATTAAACATCTCTAAAGTCTTGAAAAGATAGTTCCACTCCACCCGGTCAAACGCTTTCTCAGCATCCAGTGAGATTATAATCTCATCACAGTTGTGACCGGGTGGGGCGGAGGTGTACAATACATTAAACAACCGTCTGATGTTAGAGAAGGAATGACGATTTTTAACAAAGCCAGTCTGGTCAGGTGAGACAATTGTAGGGATGATCTGTTCGAGTCGATTCGCCAACATTTTTGCAAGAATTTTTGCATCAGTGTTTAAGAGCGATATCGGGCGATATGAACTGCAGCTCAGAGATTCTTTATCCTTCTTTAAAAGCAATGAAATTACAGCTTGACGCATAGATAATGGCAATAATTGTGTGGCCAGTGATTCCTCAAGAACTGATAATAGCAAAGGAGAAAGTAAATCTGAAAATTTCTTAAAGAATTCTGTCGGGAAGCCATCTGGTCCTGGAGATTTTCCATTTTGCATGTTATTAATTGCAGACTTTATCTCAACTAAAGAAAAATCTCTCTCCAACTCATTAGACAGGTCAGAGCTTAGTGAAGGAATTTTGACATTTTTGAAAAAATCATCCACTTCAGTTGGGTTAAGTGAGGCTTCAGAAGTGTATAATGATTGGTAAAATTTACTGAAACATTGATTAATTCCTGCATTATCATAACATTTTACACCATAATCATCATTTATTGCTGGGATATCCTGTTTAGCCGAACGCTGCCGTAACTGCTGTGCAAGAAGGCGTCCAGCCCTCTCACCATGCTCATAGTAGCCCCACCTAGATTTGGATATTAAATATTCGGCCTGTTGGGTAGATAAGATGTTAAACTCTGTTTGGAGTAATATACGTTTCTTAAGTGATTCTTGTGTAAGAATGTGGCAGCATTCCCTGTCTAATTGTAGAATCTGATCAGTTAGCAATTTTAGCCGTTCGGCATCTTTCTTCTTTTTATTTGCACAGTAAGAAATAATTTGGCCCCTTAAATAAGCCTTTAAAGATTCCCAAACAGTGCCAAGTGGCATCCCAGGAGTCCGATTAACATCAATAAAAAACTTTATTTCGGATGCAAGCATCTTGACAAAGTCTTCATCAGAAAGAAGTATGGGGTTAAGCCGCCATGAGCGATAAACTAATTGTGTGACAGGGACGTTCAGTTTCATTTTGAGTGGGCTATGATCAGAAATAACAATAGCTCCATAATCACATTCCTTCACTAAAGGTAAAATCCGCTTATCAAGGAAAAAATAATCAATTCGTGAATAACTCTTATGGACAGGGGAAAAAAAAGAATAACGTCTCGAAGTCGGATTTCGAAAGCGCCACACGTCAACCATACCATAAGTATTAAGAAATGATTTAATTGACTGGGCAGACTTAGAAATAGAGATCTTTCCCACTGTACTACGATCAAGAGATGACATCACGCAGTTCACATCTCCCCCAATTATGAGATTATGTGTGGAAATATCAGGAATATTCGAAAAAAGTGTACTAAAAAATGTTTGATCATCCCAATTTGGAGCATATACTGAGACTAAAATAACTGGAAGCGCATACAGTTTCCCCACCACAATAACAAAGCGTCCAGCAGCATCCGTTTTAACACTGGATGCTGTAAATTGCACCTGTTTACTGACTAATATGGCAACCCCTCTTGATTTAGATTGGAAGTTAGACTGAAACACCTGACCAGACCATCTTCTGTTAAGATGTACACTGTCTGCTTTGCGCAAATGGGTCTCCTGCAAAAAAGCCACCCCAACATCAAGTTGTCTCAAGTGTGTCATAACTTTTCTATATTTCACTGGACCATTAAGAGATTTTACATTCCAACTCACAAAATTAACTGGGTGGCTGTTAACGAACCTGTTAGTATTAGGACTGCTCATTTATCAATCGGACTGTAGTGCGATACCCACAAAGCATCACAGAAAGATATCTGACATAAAAAAATACTCTCAAAATAGATAGATCCGGTATAGTCCCACCCCTCTCTCCTAAAGAACACGGAGAGCCCAACAAACAAAAACAAAAACAAAATCCACACATGTGTGCTTGTACTGGGGAACCAAGCTCCCTGCCTGGGCTCCCGCCTCAGTAATTAAATAATAAAATAAATGATTCCTTATTTTAAAGTTCAATTGCTATTTTGTGCTCCTAGCTGCAATTAGAACGAGCATATCACTAACCAAAGTCTGGAAAGTCTCTCTGCTAAACTTTCATACACAAAGAAGAGAGAAACTAAAGCAACAATAGAAAAAAAAAGAAACAGCCCGAGTTCAGTCCAAAGAAGGATGTTGCCCCTCGGAATAGAGTCTGAGATTAACTAAGTAAATATATATATATATTTTTTTTTTCTTTTTTAAAGCACAGGATATATAATGTCAAAAAGTTCTATACAACCTGACAGGAACAATGGAGTCGATGGGGATTGGACCTGCTATCAACGCTGGTCCTCGCTGTCCGTTGCTGAGATGATTTTCTTTTTAACATAATCCATGGCTTTATTGGCATCCAAGAACTCCTTCTCCTCCTCTCCATGAGTGATGCGGAACCGTGCAGGAAAAAGCAGGCCGTAGCGAACATCTTGTCGGTCACGAAGAAGCCTCCTCACCTCTGTAAACGCCGCCCGGGCCTTGGCCACAGCTGCTGTGTAGTCTGATGTGATGAAGATCGGTGCCTCTTTGAAGCGAAGAGGGCCGCGGCTTCGGGCCCGACGTAATATTTCCACACATTCTTGATAATAGTGCAGCTTAGCGACAATGACCCGCGGCTTACCGCCTGGCTTGTTCCCACCTCCAGTGCGATGAGATCGATCAATAAGTGGCACTTTATCCAACTGTAACACCTCCATTAGCATGTTAGCCACCGCTGACGTGGAGCTCGATTCTGGCGTCTCGGGAACTCCAATAATCCGCACGTTGCATCTTCTCATTTGCCCTTCCATGTTGTCACATTTCTTTTGGAGCCCGTTCACTTCTTCTTTCAGTCCCATTACGGTGGTGCGTAGAGTAACTACCTCATCGGACCAGGTTGATAGGCCGTCTTCTACCTCTTTGACGTTCTGTTTAACTTGGTCCAGGTCATCACGAAGTAGCGTTGTGCCGTTAGCCACCTCCGCTCTCACTGCTTGTAGCTCTCCTTTAATAAATGCAAATTCTTCAGCCAATGCCTCTTTTATCTCCGATTTAATCACAGCTGAGATATCAGATCTTATAGAGGCAAGGATGTCAGACTTTAAGGAGGTTGCGTCCACCGCACGATGGGACGGGGACGGAGGAGCTGAGCTCCCGGCTTTAGCTGTAGTCTGCTCCGAGGCTGTGTCGGGCCTAGCAGCTACCGAGCTAGCCGCCGAGCTAGCTTTGTTTTTCCTCAAGTTTGCTGCCATTCTTCTACTCTTCCAGGGTAAAGTCCAGGGTAAAGTCACTCATATGTCGAGTCCAGACAGGCCAGTGTACAAAATAGCACAGAAACTCAATGAAAAGCCATATACAAAAAGGATTAGTGCGGGAGCCCACGCAAGCACGTCCTACTCCTCCGCCATCTTCGGGCCAGTGAAATCTATGAATTATTTGCACGAGTCAGATCCTCAACATCATCTGTCAATCAATCCAGTAGGCTCATCAGCAACTGACCAATCAGCGATCTCAATTTGTCCTGAAGTCAAACGTACCTTACCTTCAGGAGCTGGGTGGGGTGGGGGTGGGGTTAGGATGTGTGAGAGAAGCGGAGCGTGCTCTGTTCACACAAGGAGAGCTGTTGGTCAGGCTACTTTCATTCAACCTTTATTTATACAGGTTAATCCCACTGAGCCTCGAGGACTCATTTACAAGAGATACCTGATTTCAACAAAGAACGATGACAACAATAGACAGTTATAAAAGAGGCATACAGATTTTTCTTTTATAACAAATTAAAATAATGTGGTGAGATGCTGTTCCACTTTCCCTCCCTTCCACTCTGTGCACCAGGTGCAGCTAGATGTGCATCAGGTGCAACTAGATGAGCACTGTTGATTGATGGGCGGGGCAGACGCCTTTATAGCTGGGTAGGCTGCTTTTGGGTGCGTGTGTCTTTGTTTCCCTCACTGCAGCTCCAATGGGCTGCTTTATTCTGCTGGTGCTCTTGATCTGCTCGTCTGAGATTGTAAGTACCAGTTTTTCAAATTAGTGATTGGGATCATGGTTGGGTTTGTGGGTTTTACACCTGTCCGTTTCTGCAGCGTTGCTCTGCTGGCGTTGCTGGCTGTGGTTGGGGATTGTTGTGACGTGCGGCTAAGCCCTCGCCTGCTGACCTGCTTCCTCCCAGGTTTGGCTATGTCTCCACCTCTGGGTAAGTACCTGCAATTTAGATTTTAATTTATTTTTCTGAATCCACAATAATGGGTTTTCTGTTTCAGGCACCTGATTTTACTGTTTGGAGCTGTGGACTTTCTGCTGTCTTGTCCTGTCTTTCCAGTGTGTTTGGGCCGCTTTCAACAAAACCTGTACTGGATGGGCAGGTTGTGTGGGCAGAGCATTGCTTCTCTGACTCCGTTGAGAAGGGCATGGAACTGGAACTGGACGGCGACAACAACTGGGTCTATGATTTAAAGTGTTTTCCCTTATCTAAAAAGGCTAAGTCTGGTCCTCTGGACATTCAAAAAATAAAACAAAACAAAGCAAAAAAAATGTAGAAACGTTTCGTCTTTCGTCCGAAAGACTTCCTCAGTCTGAGTTGCTGTGTTCAGCTCAGTCTTATAAATAGCACCCTCCCACAGTGTTGCACAACCAGTTGGCTGATGACAGCCTGAAACCAGTTGCTCACATGATCAAGGAGGGCCATCAGCCTAACAATGGATCATTAGCACCCTGATGGTTGTTTGCTATTCACAGAGGGCTGAGTGATACTAGCAATAACAGCATTGTAAGAGGGGGACAGTTGAACCCGGAGGCCTCCACCCCTGTTTAATGATGGACGGTTTCTTTTCACAAAGATGGCCTCCTTTACTCCTCTCTCAAACCATCGTTCCTCTCTATCAAGGATGTGAACATCTTCATCCTTGAAAGAGTGACCGCTGGCCTGGAGATGAGTGTAGACTGCAGAGTCCTGACCTGATGATGTTGATCTTCTGTGCTGGGCCATCCTTTTGGCCAGTGGCTGTTTAGTTTCCCCGATATAAGACTGATCACAGCCCTCCTGACACTGAACAGCATACACAATATTACTCTGTTTGTGCCGGGGGACTGGATCTTTGGGATGAACCAGTCTTTGCCGTAATGTATTTTGGGGTTTAAAAGCCACTGGGACGTTGTGTTTAGAGAATAAACGTCTCAATGTCTCTGAAACTCCCGCAACATACGGAATGACCACTGGTCTGGGTCTGGGTTCCTTCTTTTCACCTGATGGCTGGCTGGAGTCCTGTTTGGGTTTCTTCTCTGCTTTCAGGAAGGCCCAGTTAGGATATCCACATTTCCCTAGAGCCTGTTTTGTGTGTGATTTCTCCTTCTGTCTGGCTCCTAAGTTAGTGGGGACGCTGTCTGCTCTGTGATACAGAGTCCTGATGACTCCTAACTTGTGCTCCAGAGGGTGATGGGAGTCGAACTGTAAATACTGGTCTGTGTGGGTGGGTTTGCGGTACACATCAGTTTGCAAATTTCCTCTATCAGAAACTGAGACCTCACAGTCCAAGAAAGCCAACCTGCCATTTTTTACATCTTCTCGTGTGAACTTGATATATTTATCCACAGAGTTGATGTGATCAGTGAAATGTTGGACTTCCTGAGATTTAATTTTAACCCAGGTGTCATCAACATACCTGAACCAATGACTTGGTGGTCTCCCTGAAAAGGAAGTCAAGGCTTTCTTTTCTACCTCCTCCATGTACAGGTTGGCAACAATAGGAGAAACTGGCGACCCCATAGCACACCCATGTTTCTGCC
>JBBPBX010031247.1:0-20360 GCA_038048925.1 Garcialebias charrua | reverse complement strand
AGTTCATTGCTAAAAGGTCGAAAGCCCTGACCTAGCACACCCCATCACCAGCCAGGAGGGAAAGAAATTGTTTATACTATAAAAAATATATTTACCGAGGGCCCCACGACTTGTTTTCCTCCCAGCCGGTAAGGAACGGCAGCCGAGGTTAGATGGATTCTACCCACGTTTGGCGACAATCTGTTGAGGCTCTTTGGTCATCAGGTTAATAATAATACAAGAGACTTCATTCTTTAGCCAGCCAGGAGGGAGTTTTAATAAGTGTTCAACACAGAAATTACAGCCACAGTATTCTCTCTAATTCTGACACTTGCATATCTTTATACCCAAATATGACGTCAATAAAGGAGTTTACTTCCCGGCAAGGGAAGAAAAGTTGCACGTACACAGTTTAATTTAGAAAGTACACAAACAGTTCTGGTTATCAGGGAGGGTCCAATTCCTGTCAAGGGATTAAAGTTACGTAGTAATGGAGGGTTCGCACGAAGGGAAAGATTAATGAATTTGTTTTTATAGGAAACTACCAGATGTTATCATGACCTTCTATTCTGAAGTATTTATACTGAATGTACTGTGTCCAAGTTGAATTTCTCCCTGACTTGTTCTACGTTCAAAACCTACAACATTACTCTTGGTTTGGTGGACGATTTGTATGTGGGGTTTTCCTGTTTTTATATGTACTGCTCTGAAATGCACTTTTATTGAATGTAGCCATAACTGCCTTTTAAACTTTGAATGTTTTTATCTTAGCATTTTTTAATTAAACAAACAATTGTGCAATTTCATTTGTGTCACTGTGTGAAATTGTCCCCAAGCCTCCTCTGCAACAGGCCTGTGTGCCTTTGTAAGGATGGCTCCCTCTGTTGGTCTGTCTCCATCTTTACACCCTGTTGTCTCTGGTCTGCATCTCAGGTGTTTGTGATTATAGTTAATTATGATGCATATATTAGTCAGCGTTGTTGTGTGTGTGTCATTGTCGGGTCATTCGTCCATTCCCCTGGTGTGTCGTGTTCTTGCTTCAGTACAGTTCATTGGTTGTGTGAGTACATTTTGCCCTGATGCATGCTCAATAATCCAGGTAGAAAAATCTAAAAAAAGCCAAGTCTGTTCCTCTGGATTTTCAAAAAACAAAACAAAAAAAAATATAGAAACGTTTCGTCTTTCGTCCGAAAGACTTCCTCAGTTTGAGCTGCTGTATTCAGCTCAGTCTTATAAATAGCACCCTCTCACAGTGGATCAACCAGTTGGCTGATGACAGCCGAAACCAGCTGCTCACATGATCAAGGAGGACCATCAGCCTAACGATGGATCGTTAGCAGTGATGGCATAGTTACATTGAAAAAGTAACTTAGTTAAGTTACTGATTAGTCCTTGGGAAAAGTAACTTAGTTAAGTTACTGATTACTTGATTTGGAAAGTAACTAAGTTAGATTACTAAGTTACTTTATTAGTTACTTTCAGCAGCCGCTGACAAGAACCCTCTGTCACAATACATAAAAAATTTAAATGTTTTAATAAAATAATTACTAATAAATATTCAAAAAACAAAATACAGTAGTCTTTCTTGACTTCATTAAACATAAATACTTGTTTTTATAAAACCTAAAATAGTCTGAGTTCATTAAACATAAATACTTTTTATAAAAAATAAGGTAGTATTTCTTGATTTCAATATCATAAATGAAGGTTGAATGAATAAAGAAATACTTGCTTTATATAAAAAATAGTGTCTTTCTTGACTTCACTAAACAAATAATATTTTTACAAAAAAGACTTATAAAATGTTTATTTTGAAAATGTGTCAAGTAAACAATACGTTTGTATGAAAATAAATAAAAGCATGAGCCACTGGCCAAAAGGATGGTCCAGCACAGAAGATCAACATCATCAGGTCAGGACTCTGCAGTCTACACTCATCTCCAGGCCAGCGGTCACTCTTTCAGGGATGAAGATGTTCACATCCTTGATAGAGAGGAACGATGGTTTGAGAGAGGAGTAAAGGAGGCCATCTTTGTGAAAAGAAACCGTCCATCATTAAACAGAGGTGGAGGCCTCCGGGTTCAACTGTCCCCCTCTTACAATGCTGTTATTGCTAGTATCACTCAGCCCTCTGTGAATAGCAAACAACCATCAGGGTGCTAACTATCCATTGTTAGGCTGATGGTCCTCCTTGATCACGTGAGCAGCTGGTTTCAGCTGTCAGCAGCAAACTGGTTGATCCACTGTGAGAGGGTGCTACAGTATTTATAAGATTGAGATGAATACAGCATCTCAGACTGAGGAAGTCTTTTGGACGAAAGATAAAACGTTTCTACAATTTTTTTTGTTCTGTTTTGTTTTTTGAATGTCCAGAGGACCAGACTTAGCATTTTTAGATTTTTCTACCTGGATTATTGAGCATGCATCAGGGTCATCATCACACGCTTCTTAGCTGCAGGTGGATGTCCCTCAAGAGGAAAAAGACAGCTGCCTCTGTCCCAGACTGGAAATAACACACAAACAGGTAAAAAAATAAAAAGAGTTAATAAGATTATCATTTTAAATTAAAAAGGTTAATTATATATAATATTAATAAAAGAACAATACCTATTCTTGAACGGTTGAGGTGGTTGGATCTCTCGGTCATCATCAGGGCAGGGATTTATTCAGCTCCAGGACTTGATTGACATTAGTTTTTTCATAAAGTGATTAACTTTTTGGCTGAAGTGTTGACATGATGGACGTGATGGAAGACGTGGTAGAGACGCTCAGTTAATTTAAAGCCTGCACATCAACAACATTTCAGACGTAGATCCAGAGCTTTAAAAAGTCCTACAGTTTGTGTTATTGATCTGGACTGATCTGAAGTACCTGAAGGTTGTTTTAATGCTGCTGCTGCTCTGTTAGCGGTGTTTACAAGCTGCTGTTCCTCGTTCACGTTCGGATCACGTCGTAAGTCCGTTCAAGTTAGACGTGTTGTCTGCTGCAGATCCAGTCTCCGTGAAACAAAGTCCATACACAGTTTTGGATGTGCGCTCGTGTTTTTAACAAGAAAGTCACAACGTTCCTAAAGAAACAGCAGAGCGCAGCAAGATGCTAATGCTAACTTGTGCTACAAGACAATAACACCGGGCGGTCGCATAGACTGACGTCACTCCTGTCTTTTTTTTTAATCGCTCCCCCCGAGATGCATTGGTGAAATAAAATAAAATTACAGTTCTACAGAAAATGGCAAAAAAGTAATGCACAATAATTTGGAGTGAGTAACTTTAATCTGATTACTGGATTTTGAAATAGCAACGCGTTAGATTACACGTTACTGAAAAAAGTGGTCCGACCAGAGTAACGCGTTACAAAGTAACGCGTTAGTGACATCACTGATCGTTAGCACCCTGATGGTTGTTGGCTATTCACAAAGGGCTGAGTGATACTAGCAATAACAGCATTATAAGAGGGAGACAGTTGAACCCGGAGGCCTCCACCCCTGTTTAATGATGGACGGTTTCTTTTCACAAAGATGGCCTCCTTTACTCTTCTCTCAAACCATTGTTCCTCTCTATCAAGGATGTGAACATCTTCATCCCTGAAAGAGTGACCGCTGGTGTGGAGATGAGTGTAGACCGCAGAGTCCTGACCTGATGATGTTGATCTTCTGTACTGGGCCATCCTTTGGTGAAAAGGTGAAAAGAAGGAACCCAGACCCAGACCAGTGGTCATTCCGTATGTTGCGGGAGTTTCAGAGACATTGAGACGTTTATTTTCTAAACACAACGTCCCAGTGGCTTTTAAACCCCAAAATACATTACGGCAAAGACTGGTTCATCCCAAAGATCCAGTCCCCTGGCACAAACAGAGTAATATTGTGTATGCTGTTCAGTGTCAGGAGGGCTGTGATCAGTCTTATATCGGGGAAAGTAAACAGCCACTGGCCAAAAGGATGGCCCAGCACAGAAGACCAACATCATCAGATCAGGACTCTGTGGTCTCATGGAAGCAGCGTCCGTTGGACTCATCCCTCAACACCACACTGTATCGTGACAGATAGTGACCCGACCATTCCTGAGTCCAGCAGACAGGTAATAGACTATATGCCATGGACTGTCGTTCTAGCACGTCCGCATTCATGAGTCGGACAGCGCACTTCTGGTTAACAGGAATGACACAAACATAAATGACTAAATACAATTAATAAAACATCTACATACACACCAATAATAACTCTATATGCATATAAATCCATATAAATCTATGGTGACGTTCCCCCTACAGATAGCCGCAATAAATTGTTGCCCTAACACCCCCTCGGAACAGTGTACCCACCGGTGGGCAGACACAACGGAACACACTTGTAGTGCCAGTAGCGCGCAGCCGCTTCCCGTTTCGGGTTGTTGTCATGGTCTGCTACTAGGAGCTAACGCTAACAACAACAGCAGTGGATAGGAACCGGAAGTGCGGGATTTGGCCTATATTTTTACTGAGGTACGTCACACCTACCCGTGGCATATAGCCTATTCAGACTTACCTCAGAGGCAGAAGATGTCTGAGTCAGCTCAGAGGGAAGCTACAGTAATCCGAGTTGGTGGGTTTTGTTCAGAACCCGCTTGGAGCCGCCATAGACCCGGGCTAGAAGAGTTCCCGTCACCGCTGCTGGTCGCGGAGCAGGCGATGAGGAAACGCGGAGACGGCCGTTCCAAACCGTCTTCCTCCTTCACTCCTGCGCAAGCCATTTCCTTGTGGGACGTGTCCGAGGACGACTCGGACCAAGAAGAGTTCTGGTCCGATCCAGCTCCGGAAACACGGCACCGTCGGAGGAGGCGGCGACCGGAAAAGACAAACATTTCTGGGTTTCTGCCTGTTTCCCCTCCTGTTTCTCCCACCCTGTCTGAAAAGCTGGGGAGGATTTCAAAGAGGGGAGCGGTACCTGCTCTCGTGCTCCGTGACGTCTCAGGGGGGACGTACTTTGAGGAGGGGGGTATAGGATCCCCCACAACACGTCTGCAGGAGACACAACAGAGGCTCCTGCACAACATGCAGCCGAGAGGAAACGTCCTCACAAGACTCCTTCACAGAAGGAGGAGTGTTCGAGCTCCTGCTCTGAAGAGGAGCGGTCAGATCACACATCGACCACAGGGGTCGCTACACCTGCAAGGCTCAGGAAGGAAGAGCCTACAGGACATACAGATGAAGAGTGTTCGAGCTCCTGTTTTACTGAGGAGTGGACAGATCTCCCCTCAACCACAGAGGTCGCTATGGAAACCAGATCTGACGCCACTCTCATTTGCCAGCAGATGCATAAACTGATTAATGCTGCTGTTGATAATCTGGACCATCATCACAAAATAAAGGCATTTTCCATAGTTGAAGACATAATCACAAAAAGTTTATGTCTGATACCAAACCCAGGTCTCACACAAATATTGACTCTCGTTAGGAATTTGAGAGATGAGTCCAGGGTGTTTGTCACAGAATGTTCTAATGTTTCAGAGTGTGCCGACTCCTTTGTAGCAATAGAGGGCGCTACTACTACAGAGGGTGTTGTTCTCCCAACACTGACAGAGGATGCTGCTCTTCCAGCACTGAAATAGGGTGCTACTCTTCCAGCACTGACAGAGGATGCTGCTCTCCCAGCACAGACTGAGGGGGCTGTTCTCCTAGCACAGACAGAGGGTGCTGTTCTCCCAGCACAGACAGAGGGTGCTGTTCTCCCAGCATAGAAAGAGGGTGCTGCTCTCCCCTCGACCACGGAGGGCATTGCCATTGTGAGTACTACAGCCAACACCTCTACAGCAACAGAGGGCGCTATAGCCACTACCATACGAGGCGTTGCTCCCATGATGACTTCAAAGGGCACTGCCCTGCCTCCTGCTCCGGAGGGTGCTACCCTACCTCCGGCTCCAGAGGACGCTGCCTTGCCTCCGGCTCCAGAGGGCGCTGCCTTGCCTCCGGCTCCAGAGGACGCTACACTGCCTCTGGATCCAGAGGACGCTGCCCTGCCTCTGGCTCCAGAGGATGTTGCTTCCATGGTGTCCACAGAAGGTCTCCGTACCGCCGACGTCTCGACATCCACGGAGGGTCCCAGCGTACCGACGCTTCAACATCCACAGAGGGTTCCCGCGCCGATGATACCTTGACATCCACAGAGGGTTCCTGCACCGATGACGCCTCTACTTCTTCAGAGGGTCCCCGCGCCGCAATGGAGGGTCTCCACACAGCTGACACCTCCACAACGTTGGAGAGTCTTGAAGGAATTCAGTTTTGGGTGTTCAAATGAGCCAGGCGTCTCTTGAAGCAAATATGATTTATTGAAAAAGATACAGGTTAACAGAATAAGCAGACATCATTAGATCAATGTGCACACGATCAGAGATTCGTTGAAACAGACCTGTCGCTCGAAGTCTTCTCAAGGAATGCCAGCTCACCCTTCTTGGTGTGAGATATCATAAAATGTTTTGGGCTCCTTCTGTTGTCTCATTGGTCAGCCTAAGATAGTTCCCTTGGCAACAGAGATTTATAGCAGACCCAAGGTCTCTGGGTCTCTCTGCAGTGACCTGCATTAGATTTGTGTGTGCTCCTTTGTTTAAGCATAGGAGTCTAAGAAGAGTTTAGATTCAAACTGGTTTTACATTTATATTTATCCTGTGAACATTCTGTGTCCTAAACTAAGTGTATTGCATAAACTAAGTGTATTTCTGATGTGTGTGGTATAATAAAGATGTTTCTGTTCTTAGGTCTGCATGCGTGCCCTTCCCCCCTGGAATGTTAGATGCAGCTTTGTTTGGCTTCCAGGAGAAAATGTTTCGTGACTTCAGGTCTGCTTCCAGCACCTCTGACTGCTCCAGTAAGATTAATAGTGCACACCTAAACATGATTGTATAAAACCTTTGTGATTACATGAAACACAGTTGTGAATGAGAATATAGGTTTAATCATAATAACGTATATAATGGTGATTTATCCTTCATCTCCCTCTCTCGGCCAATCGAAGATAGGCCGAAACCACCTGTGCAACTCCAGTTGGATCCCCCGAAGAGGAACCCCATCCCAACACCACATCAAAACAAATCACCAAAACCAAAATCAAGGTAAACTATCAAAATAAACTAAAACTAAATCAAATCCAACCCCATCTGACTCCAAAACTAACCACTTAACTAAACACCAAATTAATAATCACATGCTAGTATCTATACCAGCCTAATCTATGAAATCATAAAAGGATAAATGCAATCACCACCTTAACTCCATCGTCCCCCTTGGACTCCTCCATGAACCACTCATCACCTCTACAGGTATCTGGTCTCAGCCAAATACATGTGATGTCCCTCATCCGGTATCGAACCGCGTCTGACCTGCATCATGGGAAACACTGTCCCATGATCCTCCACTTCCCTCGTAACAACCATCCTGGAGATCATTGCCCGCGCACAAGGCGTCACACACCGCATAAACACGCAAAACAGAACAAGAATAGCTAGCGGAACAGCCAAAATCTTAAAGAGCACCTGAGTCCATGATCCACTAGTGAACCAAGACAGCACATCCCACTGTCCAGCAGGTGCATCCGCAGCTTTCGCCTTCTGAAGCTCTCTCAGCTGTGTCAGGGCTGCTGTCACTCTGGCCTGTGGGTCAGAGCCAGTCTCGTCAGGAAAGTAAGTACAACAGGCATCTCTACCTATTATCTCACACACTCCCCCTCTCGAGGCTGTCAATAAATCCAAAACCAATCTGTTTTGCAAAACCATAATTCTGAGGGCAGTTAACTCAGCCGAGATGCCCTCAAACGCCTTAATTGTGGAATTAATAAACACACCAAAGCGGTAATCTAACGTCTCCAAACGCAACATTAGCTTACCTACACCTGCCCATGGAAACAGAGAAAGCATGACTTTCTCACCTGTTGTCCAATGTTTAAACTCCTGTGGCACATCTGAACCCCAGATGGAGTCATGAGGTTTGAGAACAATTGCTCTCTTCTCACGAACATAATGAGACCCATTACTGACGGAGGCCATAAATGAGTCATCAGTCACTGCCACAGGTGCGCACAGTCCGGTCCAGTTCGCAGGTAAGGACAACAGCACAGCATGACCACACAACCAAGCCAAATCCTCCACAGGAAACGTCCCATTCACTCCAGGAACACCCACGTGAATGTTCCCCGGGTGGTACACCGCCTGGCAGCTCTTGGTCGGCAGTGAGCCAACCACCACCTGATGTGAGTCTTGGTGATGCACGCGGTGTACACAAATCGGGAACTGTTCACCAGGTGTCCACTCCACATACTGGCTCAGCACCACCACCGGGTCAGACTGTGTCAGCTCGTACCTCCTAGCCTCACACTTCGCTGGTTGTTTGATGAATCCCCTGGAACTGTACTGCAAAAAACAGAAAGACAACTTGCGTTCTAAAGGCTTCACACGCAAAGGCAGGTGGGATGCAGTGACAGGAAGCTTTGTGCATACATAACATTCAGAACTATGGCGCCCCCTGGCTAAAAACTGAGCATACTTATACCAGCTGTTCATCTGGAAACTGTGAGACAAATTCAGAGTCAACTGATCAATATCCTGAATCTGAGACCATGTCCTAAGTCTGGGGACCTCTCTCTTGACCCTTGTAGGCTCCTCCGCACGACACCTCTGCAGACCTGGTATAACACAGAGAGATTCCAGTAGTACAACGATCAGAATCATAATCAGCAGCATCACACTTCCTGCCAGTAAAATTCTGTTATGCCCCTCCGCCATGCTGAATTCCTCGTGGATCACTCAAACTGGAGCACAAACACAGTTTAAAGCAGCAAGCTGTGAGCACTGGAATGTAACACAATTTAAAAACAGAAGATGAAATTGACCCCCTTCTCAGTTAAAATGAGCTGACCTGAAAAGGTAAACACACAGGATAACTTGGTGCTGAAAGTCCAAACACCAAACACATGCACAGTTTAACAAACTCTTCTTTTTGCTCCTTTTTTTTTTTTATTACACAGGAATCACTGGAACCGCACCTGTAAGAAAATACAGTCTTATAATGCACGGATCGCTCTCTCATTAAATTTTAAACCAGAAATAAGGAACTGGTCAAAAACCCATAATATTTTATGATTTTAATACTGAAATTGAAAAATGTAACTCCAAACCCTTGAAAGTTAGACCTGGTAATGAATTAAAGTATGTGTCGTTCTGTTGATTTCTAATTTTAGAATAGAAGTAAGTTTAATTGATAAAAGTTAAAAGTTAAAGTGTAGCAGACAACTAAATTAAATCTAAGATAAGAAATAGGAGCAGAATGTAACACTAATTTAATATTAAAGGTGAAATCTAATATCTAATCCTAAGTGTGTGATCTTTAAAATGTGTGATTTAAAATTTAAAGTTTGAGATATTGATGATTCAATAATGCAAAATAGAAACACCTGTAAAATTTAAAACACTGTGTCAGTCTTTCTGAATCGATTTAACACTCTGCTTTCTGTCCTGCTCAGATCTTTGTTGAAAGCTGCATTCTTCAGAGGCCACCACCCTTTTTCTTGGGCTGCAGATTGCTGAAGATTAATGCCAGGTGGGCTCTGTTCAATACCCCGTTCCCCTGGCGAAGCAAAAACTGCCCTTGACCCAAAGAGAATGGTTGACCTCCTCTTTTAGGCTCCTCTTGATGTGGCCTGCCTTGTTAAGCTGCAATCATGCAACTGGCTCTTCTCTCTCAAAGCAACAAGGCAGACAGGCCTGGGGAACTGTTTCCCTATCGTTCTAGCCTACTCTCAAAAGCAAGCACAAAGATGCTCCTCAGGAAGACAGGTGTTTTCAGGAAGCTTCACCACTCGAACCAGAACACCTCACGAACAGATGACTTCCACGGCAGAGGAAGTGAAACGATGAGACCCACCCCTTCCTCGAACCCGATCTCAAGGATGAAGATGCAGGACAGCCCACCGCTCATGTGGACCGCTTCCTCCAGTTGCGAAGCCGGAGCTCTCAGCTGTGCAGCTCTGACAGAGCTGCCTCAACCTGATGTGATGACCTTTGAGGCTCCTCAGCTGGCGTGCACTGGCTCAGATGATACCACATCGAGCCTTTATCACGGAGATGTACTGCGTGAGATGTGCGTTCAACCACCTGGAACGGGCCGGTCCAGCGTGGCTCCGCCCACCTCCATTTCTTGACCCTCAGAGTCACCCAAGGTGTCAACGGGCATTCAGGCCTTTCTTCCTGAGGGGTACTGGAGTCAGGGATCTGTAGATGGAAACTGGACAGAAGACCTGTCAGTATTTCCATGTAACTCACATGTGACATTTTCACAGTTTCTTCAGAGGGCCATCCAACGTTTTGTTGTGGCCATGGAAATGCCCTCCCCGTCGTTAACTCATAAGGAGTGAAACCTGTACACTTGTTCACCGAGGCTCTGACCGCCATAAGGGCTATGGGCAGAGCTTCAAGCCAATTAATTTTTGTCTGTGCACAGATTTTAGCCAATTTTTCTTTCAGATTTCTGTTCAAACGTTCGACCTTCCCCTGCGACTGGGGGTGATAGACGGACCCAAACGAGTGTTTTAGGCCTAAAGCCTTTTCAACCATCTGCAGATCTGCATTTTTGAAATGTGTACCATTATCTGACCTGATTTTAGAAGGAAAACCATGACTTGGAATGTAATGATTGATTAAACATTTTATGACTGTTTTCCCGTCTTCTTTTTTCGCTGGCCACGCCTCTGGCCATCCGGTGAACGCATCAACGCAAACCAGTAAGTATCTGAATCCCTTTACCGGCTCGATCATGTCCGTGTAATCAATGATTAATAATAATAATAATAATAATTAATTCAATTTATAACACACTTTTCATTACTGAAAATCTCAAAGTGCTACACATATATTGAATGCTACACACATTCATAAACCGGTGGCGGCAGACTACCATGCAAGGTGCTTTCCAGTCCTACCGGGTGTCATCTCTGTCGGAAATTTGCCGTGTTCACGCGGTTTCATCGATGGTTTCGAGTTATGTAAGGAACACACGGTGCATTCCTTCACAAATGCTTTAAGCAACGAATTCAAGTGTGGGTGCCACCAGGTGACAACATTTTTTCTCATCTGGTGGGCCCCGACATGTACGAGTCCGTGTGCTTCATCCAAAACTCTTCTCTTCAGGCTCAGGGGAAGAACCCATCTTCCATCTTCAGGATGTATCCACAATCCATCTGGTCTCACTTTAGCTCCATGGTCCAGCCACACTGTTTTTTCTTCAGGAGCCGCCCCTTGTTGACAGCAAGCTACAGAGACCTCATCCCATCTCATGGCCCTCTCTTCTTCTGGTGTGACCATCACCATCTGACTCCAATTGATGTATCCCGATGCTCTTTTTGCTTCCAAATCAGCTTGACAGTTGCCTCTGGCTGTCTGGGATTCTGTGTCTGTGTCATGGCCCTTGCATTTTACAATTGCTACTTCCTTTGGTAGCATTAAAGCTGTTGCCAACTCCCTCATGTCTGCCTCATGTTTGATTGGTTTACCATTTGCTGTCAGAAAGCCTCCTCTGACCCACTGAGCTAGTTCAGTATGCGTCGCTCCACATGCATAAGCTGAATCGGTGTATATGGTGATTGTTTCCCCTTCTGCCCACTGTAATGCAGAGATCAGAGCCCTGACCTCTGCCCTCTGAGCTGATTGTGACCCCTGCAGCTTTTCACACACTAGTGTGTCATAGCCCTGCTCTGTCTGACGCACCACAGCAAAACCAGCACTGAGCTGACCATCCTGTCCACGAAAACAACTTCCATCACAAAACACCACGTGTCCTCCCTCTAAGGGTGTGGCCTGTAAATCTGGCCTGACTTTGTCATCCACCTCAACTCTTTTTTCACACACATGTGGCTCACCAGCCACTCCCAACCTGTCTGCCATGTTAATCCCTTCGTGTGTGAACAACAAGTTAGGTGCTTCCAGGACTTTGTTGATTCTCTGCTGTCTCAGTGGTGTCATGGTGAAGTTCTGTGAGTTCACAAATGCAACTACACTGTGTGATGTCAAAATATTCAGTGAATGACCCATTACCAAATGTGCAGTTTTCTGAACCAGCTTAGCCACTCCTGCTGCGTGCTGAGTGCATGGTGGATGTCTCTTCTCCATGTTGTCAAGTAAACAAGAAACATACATCAAAACTTTGCGCCCTCCTGCATGTTTCTGAAACAGGACGCCGTTTATCACCCCGTCTGTTTCAGAGACATCAAGGTAGAAGGGACGCCCATAATCTGCTAACGCCAACTCTGCTGCGCTGCTCATCTGTTGTTTCACATTGATAAATGTTCTCTCAGCTTCCTCATCCCAGTCTAGCTGTGCAGTGGGGTTTCTCATGCCTTTTTGTTTAACCAAAGCGCGCAAAATCTGTGTTTGTCCTGCATAATCTGGGATATAATTTCTGCTATATCCTGTCAGACCGAGAAATGACAGCATCTCTTTCACTGTCTGCGGTTTTGGATGATGCAAGATTGTGTCACGGTGCGAAGATGAAAGGCCCGCTCCCTTCTGAGAGATCACTCTCCCCAGGAAGGACACCTGTCGTCTTACCGCCTGTAATTTAGTTCTACTGACTTTGAAACCAGCAGCGTGTAAGTGTTCAAGGACTGATTGGGTTGCTGCCAGTGAGTCCTCAACAGTATGACTGGCGATCAATAGATCATCAACATATTGAATGAGGACTGTGTCCTGTGGGAGTGGCACCTTACTCAGAACCTGTTTCAAGACTTGGTTAAAGATTCCAGGAGTGAGCGCAAAACCTTGGGGGGCTCTCTTATATCGGAGCTGTTCGCCCCTAAAAGTAAATGAAAAAATGTCTCTGCATTCCTCTGCTAGTGGCAGACAGAAAAATGCGTTGGCCAAATCCAGACAGGTGAACCATTCATGTTGTGGTGTCAAATTGTTTAACGCCACGTATGGGTTTGGAACTGGGACAGTTTGGGTAATTAAAAGTTTATTAATCGCCCTCAAATCATGCGCCATGCGGAATTTTCCTGTGTTCCCTTTTGGCACAGGTAAAATGGGTGTGTTCCAATTAGACTGTGAAGGTTCTAGCACTCCACTCTCTTTTAATCCTTGGATTGTTTCTGCAATACCCTCCTCTGCAATTGGTTTGTGAGGATATTGTTTAATCCACAGTGGGTGAGTAGTTTGGACCTGAAACGTTATGGGCGGGCAGGCAATCAGTCCCACATCCGTGGGGCCTTTTGACCACAACGCCTCAGGCATGCTATCAATCAGCTGACCGGCGCGCGGGTGGTCAGTTTGTTCACGACCGTGCTCCATGGGGAGCTCTTCATGTTGCATTATAGCTACATCATGTGCAATAGACTCAATTGCAAAACACCCGCAGCTCGTTGAATGCCAGACAAGTGGTGTGGGTGTTTTTACCCAGTCAACGGCTTCTGAAGCCCGTTTTACCATTGGTCCCAAGTCTTTAGCCTGAAATTTTGGATTCAAACCTAGTGAAATATGAGGCACAGCTTCGGTGCCCATCATATACCACTCCTGCTGTTCAGGGGTTAAATTAACAATTGCAGCTACTCCCTCTGCTCCCACATAGAGATTACCTGTTGTGATTGGCCAAATTTTACCCTCTATTTGCTCTGCAAAGTGTTCCTGAAACACCTCATCTCCTCTTCTGTCATAAAAGAGGGTGACATGTGGAGGGTCTGGTGGGGTCGAGTACGGCTGGAGTTCCTGTATCTGTGGTTTCCACGCAAGGTAAGCAGAATAGATGCCTCCTCCACCCATGACTTCAGGTTCAAGTAGCCCCCAGTACATGTCAGCGTATTCATTTTGTACTGGTTGTATCACACACTGTGAGTGAGTAGTGGTGAACTGGCCACATTTCAGTGAGGTGCCGTCCGGCAACCTCACCATGAGTCCATCTGATGAGCATAGGATTGAAGCTCCCAGTCGGATCAGCATGTCTCTTCCCAGCAGATTGGCGGGTGCATTTCTTGCCACCACGAATGGATGTCTCAGAGTCTGTGTTCCCACTCTTATGAGTAGTGGGCTCGTTACAGGCAGTCTTTGTGTGGCCCCAGAAAATCTTTTAACTTAACACAATCAGTTAATGCACCAACGCATCATCTTGGACATACTTTGGACCTTATTATTTCTCATGGACTGTCCATTTCTCACTGTGAAATTTCTGAGTCTGCCATCTCGGATCATTTCCCTATTTTTTTCCAATTTACAGCCCCACAACCGGCCAGGAGGCCTCTGGCTGCGGGTTGTCATCGCCGCTGTCTCACCTCAGCCAGTGCCGGACAGTTCACCACGGCTTTTATGGACTCACAGTTTTATTCAGTTGGTCCTGATGTTTCTCTGTGTCCCAAAGATTTTTTGTCACTGTTTTCTGAAACCTGCAGTGGGATCCTGGACTCTATTGCTCCAGTCAAGTTCAGACATTCTAAACACAGAGCTGAGCCTTGGCTGAAAAATCCTACTGCATGTAAACTCAGGAGGCAATGTAGAAGAGCTGAAAGACAGTGGAAGCATGACAGGCAACATGATTCTTTGGTTTTATTAAGGAAAACTCTTGTTTTGTATCAGAGATCCGTTAATGATGCAAAATCACAATTTCTATCTAATGTCATCACAAACAGTAGCCATTGCCCCAGGGTTTTATTTAATACAATCAACTCTGTTTTAAATCCACCCACCTCAGTCTTACCTGATGCCTCAGCCTCCACCTGTGAGAACTTTCTATCATTTTTTATTGATAAAGTTGCATCAGTTAGACAAGCCACAGGTGCACCTGCTACTTCTGTTTCTGAGTTTTCACCTATCTCTGCTGGTTCTGCTTTATTCGAACAGTTTGAACCAGTGTCATATTCCCTCTTGGACAAAATAGTTAAATCTGTTAAACCCACTAACTGCCCCACTGATTTTATCCCCACTAGATTATTGAAAGAGGTATTTAATATTATTGGTCCTTATCTTCTTGCTTTTTTCAATTCATGTCTGTCCCTTGGAGTTGTGCCTTCTGCTTTTAAACATGCAACAGTCCGCCCCCTTCTCAAAAAAACAAATCTTGATCCCTTGGTTTTATCTAATTTTAGACCCATTTCTAATTTACCCTTCCTCTCCAAAGTTTTAGAAAAAATCGTTCTTATGCAAATTCAGCCTTTTTTGGAAAAAAGCACACTCCTTGATGAATTTCAATCTGGTTTTAGATCCCGGCATAGCACAGAATCTGCATTACTGAGAGTCCATAACGACATAGCTCAGTCAGTTGACTCTGGATGCCCAGTAGCTCTGGTGCTTCTCGACCTCACAGCAGCCTTTGACACTGTGGACCACTCTGTCCTTCTGTCTCGCCTCCATGATTTTGTTGGGATTCGTGGCACGGCCCTGAAGTGGTTCACGTCCTATTTATCTGATAGGACTTTCTCTATCTTGCTCAATGGCTACTCTTCCTCTACAGCCCCTCTTCTGTGTGGGGTGCCCCAGGGTTCTATTTTGGGCCCTCTGCTCTTTTCCTTGTACCTGTTGCCACTTGGATCTATTATAAGACAACACAATGTCAACTTTCATTTTTATGCAGATGATTTGCAGATCTATTTACCATTAAGGCCTGGATCCAGTAACCCAATGTGTTCTCTCTTTGACTGCATCTCTGAAATCAAACATTGGCTAAACAATAACTTCCTATTTTTAAATGACAGTAAAACAGAATGGATTTTATTTGGTAACAAAGATGCAACTGGCCTGGGAAATGTGAATATTAACTTCAGTGACAGTGTGAAAAACCTCGGAGTGACCTTTGATAAGGCTTTACATTTTGATAAACAGATCGCCTCTGTTGTCCGGTCTGGCTTTTTTTATTTACGTCTTTTAAAAAAGGTCAAACCCTTTTTAAACCGTTGTGACTTGGAGAAGGCTGTTCATGCTTTTATCAGTTCTAGGCTCGATTATTGTAACGCTCTGTATGTTGGTGTGCCTCAGTCAACACTGAGCCGCCTCCAGCTTGTTCAGAATGCAGCAGCTCGCCTTTTAACCAACACTCCTAGATGGGACCACATCACACCTGTTTTATTCTCTCTACATTGGCTTCCTGTCCGTTTTAGGATAGATTTTAAACTTTTATTATTTGTTTTTAAAGCTCTGAATGGCCTCGCTCCTACTTATATAACGGAGTTGTTAAGTTTCCCCGCCCGCTCCAGGTCTCTGAGGTCAGATAGCCAACTCTTGCTCTCTGTTCCACGGACAAAATATAAACGTTGGGGTGACCGTGCCTTTTCTGCGGCCGCACCTCGACTCTGGAATACACTCCCACTTGAGCTACGCCAGATTACTGAACTTGGCCCTTTTAAATCAAAGCTTAAGACTTTTTTATTCAAACTGGCTTTTAGTAATTAAATATGTGGTGACATTTCTGGTTTTATTTTTGCTTTTATGTTGTGTTTTTCTTGATTTTTAATCTGTCTTTTTAAGTACTGCACTGTTTTTTGTTAAGCACTTTGGTCACCACCACCGTGGTTGTGTAAAGTGCTATATAAATGAATAAATGAAATGAAATTGTTCCTGTACAGATTCTTTTTGACAGGTCTGTTTCTCCTTAATGTGCTCCATGACTGCCTTCTCACACCATTCACTCAAAAATCTTTATTTCACAATTGTTTCTCCCATCCACTGAGTTATTTTGTGTAACACAGTAAAAAAAAGTCTGAAAAAAAGTCTGAGGAGCTCCCTCTGTGTTCAGGCTTTTATTTCTGTGTTAAACAACAGCTCCCTCTGTTGGCAGACTCATGGCAGCACCACACATCAGTCACATGAAGAACACCTTAAACACACACATCTGAGTCCACACAAACATTTACCAAACAATTAAAGATTCCTAATTTGAAACTAATTGAGATCTCTTTTCCCTAAAATGACGATTCACATTAAAAAAACTTAAAGAAATGCGACGCAAAGTATTTTAAAACAAATTAAACACAAGCCCAAATCATACACCCTCTCTAGGGTTGCTTTTCTCTTTTTTTTTTTCTACAGACCTCTGCGGTCACCTCCCCCAGTGCGATTCCACTGCGCTAGTTTGCAAGTCTAGCGCAAGGCACTCTGGGAGCTGTAGTTTTCACCTCACGCGTGAACTTCCGGCGACCCCTCCACGACGCCAGGCATCGGTTACGTACGACCTCCAAAACAAGCTGCGGCTGTCCAACTAGTCACGATCGGCCGTGAAACAAGTTGAACGACCTCACCAGCTACTCAAAGGATCGAACGTACCGGAAACGCTTTTCTAAACAAGACAGTGAAACAAGTCTTCGTGACTCCCGCTACTCACGCGACGAACGGATCCGCCCCTCGTGAAACAAGCGGCCACAAACGGCTACTCACGGCCTGAACAGAAAACGTTTATTCCCCAAAAGTAAGTAATTAGAACCTCAACGTTCGATCACCTCGTGATTACTTTAATCAGACGTGTGCGCGCCCCACACGCTCCTCGGCCGCACTCGGGCGGGGAGGGGCCGTAGCCCACTGGTCCCGAACCGAACAGAACCGGCACTCGTCTGCTTAAACTGAAAACGTATCTGTGAACCACTTTTAACCAACCAAATTATTTATTTTAACTTAACAAGAGTCCTTTATCGCGAGAGACTCTCGTGTACTTCAGTGCAATAAATTTGGATATTAGGCCAAATTGTTGTTTTGAGTAATTCACGGTGCAACTTACCTTTCTGTTGTTTTTTGGGCCCACCGCACTCTCAGTCCATGAAGTTCTGCTCGTCCATTTCAACAGGCCACCTGGTTCATCACGTCGGCGGTCACCAGAACTGAAGGAATTCAGTTTTGGGTGTTCAAATGAGCCAGGCGTCTCTTGAAGCAAATATGATTTATTGAAAAAGATACAGGTTAACAGAATAAGCAGACATCATTAGATCAATGTGCACACGATCAGAGATTCGTTGAAACAGACCTGTCGCTCGAAGTCTTCTCAAGGAATGTCAGCTCACCCTTCTTGGTGTGAGATATCATAAAATGTTTTGGGCTCCTTCTGTTGTCTCATTGGTCAGCCTAAGATAGTTCCCTTGGCAACAGAGATTTATAGCAGACCCAAGGTCTCTGGGTCTCTCTGCAGTGACCTGCATTAGATTTGTGTGTGCTCCTTTGTTTAAGCATAGGAGTCTAAGAAGAGTTTAGATTCAAACTGGTTTTACATTTATATTTATCCTGTGAACATTCTGTGTCCTAAACTAAGTGTATTGCATAAACTAAGTGTATTTCTGATGTGTGTGGTATAATAAAGATGTTTCTGTTCTCAGGTCTGCATGCGTGCCCTTCCCCCCTGGAATGTTAGATGCAGCTTTGTTTGGCTTCCAGGAGAAAATGTTTCGTGACTTCAGGTCTGCTTCCAGCACCTCTGACTGCTCCAGTAAGATTAATAGTGCACACCTAAACATGATTGTATAAAACCTTTGTAATTACATGAAACACAGTTGTGAATGAATATAGGTTTGATCATAATGACGTATATAATGTGATTTATCCTTCATCTCCCTCTCTCGGCCTATCAGAGATAGGCCGAAACCACCTGTACCACCTGTACAACTCCAGTCGGATCCCCTGAAGAGGACCCCCATCCCAACACCACATAAAAACAAATCACCAAAACCAAAATCAAGGCAATGTAATTAAACTATCAAAATTACTAACTAAATCTAAACCAAACCCCATCTGACTCCAAAGCTAACCACTAACTAAACTCCAAATTAACAATCACATGCTAGTATCTATACCAGCCTAATCTATGAAATCATAAAAGTATAAATGCAAACACCACCTCAACTCCATCGTCCCCCCTTGGACTCCTCCATGAACTACTCATCACCTCTACAGGTATCTGGTCTCAGCCAAATACATGTGATGTCCCTCATCCGGTATTGAACAGCGTCTGACCTGTATCATGGGAAACACTGTCCCATGATCCTCCACTTCCCTCGTAGCAACCATCCTGGAGATCATTGCCCGCGCACAAGGCGTCACACACCCCATAAACACGCAAAACAGAACAAGAATAGCCAGCGGAAAAGCCAAAATCTTAAAGAGCACCTGAGTCCATGATCCACTAGTGAACCAAGACAGCACATCCCACTGTCCAGCAGGTGCATCCGCAGCTTTCGCCTTCTGAAGCTCTCTCAGCTGTGTCAGGGCCGCTGTCACTCTGGCCTGTGGGTCAGAGCCAGTCTCGTCAGGAATGTAAGTACAACAGGTATCTCTACCTATTATCTCACACACTCCCCCTCTCGACGCTGTCAATAAATCCAAAACCAATCTGTTTTGCAAAACCATAACTCTGAGGGCAGTTAACTCAGCCGAGATGCCCTCAAACGCCTTAATTGTGGAATTAATAAACACACCAAAGCGGTAATCTAACGTCTCCAAACGCAACATTAGCTTACCTACACCTGCCCATGGAAACAGAGAAAGCATGACTTTCTCACCTGTTGTCCAATGTTTAAACTCCTGTGGCACATCTGAACCCCAGATGGAGTCATGAGGTTTGAGAACAATTGCTCTCTTCTCACGAACATAATGAGACCCATTACTGACGGAGGCCATAAATGAGTCATCAGTCACTGTCACAGGTGCGCACAGTCCGGTCCAGTTTGCTGGTAAGGACAAGAGGACAGCATGACCACACAACCAAGCCAAGTCCTCCACAGGAAACGTCCCATTCACTCCAGGAACACCCACGTGAATGTTCCCCGGGTGGTACACCGCCTGGTAGCTCTTGGTCGGCAGTGAGCCAACCACCACCTGATGTGAGTCTTGGTGATGCACGTGGTGTACACAAATCGGGAACTGTTCACCAGGTGTCCACTCCACATACTGGCTCAGCACCACCACCGGGTCAGACTGTGTCAGCTCGTACCTTCTAGCCTCACACTTCGCTGTTGTTTGATGAATCCCTTGGAACTGTACTGCAAAAAACAGAAAGACAACTTGCGTTCTAAAGGCTTCACACGCAAGGGCAGGTGGGATGCAGTGACAGGAAGCTTTGTGCATACATAACATTCAGAACTATGGCGCCCCCTGGCCAAAAACTGAGCATACTTATACCAGCTGTTCATCTGGAAACTGTGAGACAAATTCAGAGTCAACTGATCAATATCCTGAATCTGAGACCATGTCCTAAGTCTGGGGACCTCTCTCTTGTCCCTTGTAGGATCCCCCGCGCGACACCTCTGCAGACCTGGTATAACACAGAGAGATTCCAGCAGTAAAACGATCAGAATCATAATCAACATCATCACACTTCCTGCCAGTAAAATTCTGTTATGCCCCTCCGCCATGCTGAACTCCTCGTGGATCACTCAAAATGGAGCACAAACACAGTTTAAAGCAGCAAGCTGT
>JBBPBX010031246.1:19616-34656 GCA_038048925.1 Garcialebias charrua | reverse complement strand
TATAGCTTTAAAATATACACATGTTAAAATATACTTAAAATAAAAGTTCATCAATTAATTTAACAACTACGAATAATACCGGTAACCTGCATTTAGCTTTGATTGTAAACTTTTTTTATTATAGAGCGCATAACCAAATCCAATCCAATCCATATGGTATCAGTGAATGGCATTTTTAGGTGATTGTATCAGAATCTACATTATAAACCATGAACGGAGCATGGAACATTACAGTAATTTGTTCATAAAACGATAAAAACATTAGGAATGTATGTGGGAGATGAAAAGATGAGCCACAATAGGAAAATTCAGTAACTTGGGGATGGAGAGCTGAGCTAAAACGTGAGCAGGTACCTGCTTTGTTGTCGTCTTCAGTCATCAGCTGCTTGATCTTCTGTCTGTTCCGCAGAGCTTCAATGAGACGAGGCAGGGTGACGTCATCATTTGGGTCAGTCAGCTCAGAGGAGGGTAGAGGGGGTAGGCTGAGCACCAGGTTTCTTATAACAGAGGAGGTCCCATCTAAAGAAACAGAGCGAAAATCTGCAATTTAATACCCCCCAAAAGGTTTTTATATTTATTCAATTCCTTTGTAAATCCTTTAATAAGATTTTCTTTCCTTACATTGCCTTTCTTAAAACATTTATTGGATGATATTTCTGTACTTTGATAGTTTTTATGGTTGACTTTTTTTTTACCTTTGTCTAAATGGGCCACCACGCTCCTCTAACTTGCATGATAGCTCCTCTGTGAAGGCCTGGTTTCTATAGCGACGGCCTGGTTTCTATAGCGACGGCCTGGAGTAAAGCCACAAATGGGTTTGTCCATGGGACGAGCAACTTCCACCTCCTGGGTCATCTCTGCAAACCGCATCACCAGCTGCACAAACAGAGCACGTCTTGCTTATTTGACGAAACAAATACATTTTGTCTGTATAATAAGGACTCAGTGATCATGTTGGAGCAACTTACCATTGTCTCCTCATAGTCATCTGCCTTTGGATTGACACAAACGACCATCCTGTCCTTTCCTTCCCCATCAAAGTAGTTTTTAAACAGATGGGTTACTTTTGAATCTCTGTAGGGGACCATCTATAAACAGAAATCTAACATGAACTACACAGTTTATCTGAACGTAAGTGGTGTTCATCTTTAGGCTGAAAACAAACCTTGTTTGTGCCACACGTCTGGTTTTCTCTGAGTATTTCGATGCAGGTCCGCAGATTCAGCAACGACTGATTAATGTTACCTGTAAAGTAAAATGATATTAGGTTAAGTGAAACAGGTTGAGAGTAAAATCAGATCCTGCTGTTGGATAACAAACCTGCTTCACGTATCCGTGTGCCCTTTCCCCCAGTCCTGCCAATGCGCTCACTCCCTGCCAAGTCCACCAGGCACAGCTGACTAACTGTAACCTGGTTCTTATCCTGACGAATCAAAAAGTGACAAAACTGAATTGTGAAAACTGTAATTCATCTCAGTTGGTATTACGACTGTGGTTCCAGCTGACCTGGAGAATGTTGTCACCATCAAGAGGAGCCTGAGCCAGCTTGATGATGAACACGCTGTGTGAGCAACTCGACTCCCTGTTTAACCGAGTGTTTGCAACCTTCCTCTTCTTTTGACCTGGAGAGAGATAAAAATATATCACCACAAAAAACATTTAAAAAAAAAGAAACAGCATAATAATTCATTCTACAATTTCAACTCTTCCAATTTATGGCATCAAGCTGATCCTTTCGCATACCATCAAGGGGTATCATATCACTTCTTATCTATCATTTTTGTGTGCAATCAAAAGATGTAGAAATAAATTGTATTGTAATGTTTCCCCAAATGGATCAATAACGTACAGTATCCATGCATTCAGTTAATTACCGTGTCATCAGGGTCAGACAACACTTGAACAGAGATGGGTGGAGCAACAAGTGTACAGCTGGTGTTGAGTGGATGGAAGCAACGCTGAGATCCGATCGCCACATCTTTCAACTGTTTCACAACTGCTGGAAGCTCTGTAAAAGAAAAAAACAAACAAGGGCAAAAGAACAAAAATTGTGAGTCACTATAGTTTTTTGATACCATTCAAAATTTACATTAGTCATTTGTGCAATGAAGAGCTGAGATATAAATAAGGAGGAACAGGAAGTAGGAGTCTGATCTAATGAATAAATATAACATTCAAACAAGGCGTTCTCCATTTCCACATTTGATTTTAAAAATAAGTGTCTCATCACTTGCTTCACTCAAACTACTTGCTAGAAATTACCTCTCAAGGAATCTAATATCAGTTTTCCTTCAGCCCGTTTTCTGCCTGTAGCAGTCACAAAAACAGTAATGTTGCAGAAATACGTATTTCAAGTAAATTAGTATTTCAGCCTGGCTGCGGTTATTGTTCTGCTGTAGCGCATGTGTGTTCACAGAGATGTGACGCAAACATGCTTGCGTGGATGCGGGGCCTTGTCTCTTTAAAAAAACATCCAGAAACTTGAAGCAAGCTCAAAAAAAAAAAAAACTCGTAGCATATATGGGTTATTTAAACGCTAGAATAACATATTCTAACGTGCAGTGTTTTACTTGCCTCAATTCATCTACCTCAGCAACATAACACACCAGTTTTAGCTCGTTAGCTTACCGTTAGCTTAGCTTATAGCCACAGCAGGTTTTGTTAATTCAATTGAACAAAAAACATCTAGCAAATAAACAAAACAGAACCGATTACCTTCAATTTCCAACTGAATGTCCAGTCGTCGTCCAGACCAGTCGACGTCTAATAAAAAGCAAGTTTTACGAGCGCTGAGTCAGAGACAACAAGAGCTTCTTGTCCGACAGCTGAACAGGAAGTAGCTACATTTGAACGAAGCGCGCAAAGCAAGAGTCGCGTTCTTCTTCTTCTTCTATTATTATGGGCGGTTGGCGAACTTATTTTAAGCGCATTACCGCCACCAACTGGACTGGAGTGTGGATTTGGATAATAGACAGAAAAAATAATAATAATAATAAAAATAAACTAAAAATTCAATAATGATACTAATAATAATAATGATGATGATGATGATGATGATGATGATGATGATGATAATAATAATACCCTGATGCATGCTCAATAATAATAATAATAATAATAATAATAACAATATAATGATATTCTTTAATAAATAATAAGGTAATTAAATTTGTAAAAAATAAATAAAAAAGGATTGAGGAAATGTATTAAAATGCATTCTTAATAGTATCTAATGTAGTTCATAAAAACTAAACTTCAAGTACACAGCCTTATTTTAAAGTATAAAATGAGTATACTCTTAGTACACTTAAATAAACTTATTTTTAGTATATCTCAGACAAGTACATAAAAAGTATACTTCAAGTCAGATTAAATCACAGCCTTATTTTAAAGTATAAAATAAGTATACTCTTAGTATACTTAAATAAACATATTTTTAGTATATTTCAGATAAGTACTTAAAAAGTATACTTCAAGTCACATAAGTACCTAAAAGGTATACTTGAAGTATACTTAAATATACTACTTTTTGCTAAGGGAAATGTTTTCTCCAGGACATAGTTAAGTACATTAGAGCCTTATAATTACTCTGTAAGCAGAAATAAATATACACAGATTGGTTTTGAAGCTATTTATAACGTAAACAGAAGCTAACAGCAGCTAAATGCTACAAAAAGATTTTTTTTTAATCTCATACATCTAATAAAGCTACGGTACTCACTTGTAAACGTCCACACTATGATTCCATTCTGTAAGTTTCAGAAAAATCCGCTGAGTGGTTCTTGACTTATCTTGCTAACAAACAGCAAACAAACAGAGCTAACAGAAGTTACATCCAGACCAGGAGGCTGACAGTCAGTCCGAGCAGAGGAGCTTTTTTTCCGGACAAATGAGCTAGAAACGGTCTTCTTCTTCTTCTTGGGTCGGTGTACTCCTCTGGAAGTGGTACTGCACTGCACCCCTAGCGGCCGAAAGTGGTATTGTACCATTTTCGGCCAAAGTGAAAAAGGGTCATAAGTGACCCAAAAATTGGTATAAAAATATGGAAAAAAATCCATAAATAGGTCACACTGGTGTATAGGTCGCAGGCCTTGAAATAAAAACATAAAAAGGTGCGCCCTATACACCGGAAAATACGGTACACAGTTTAGACAGCTGAGCAAGTTGAAAAAAATGTGACAAACTTTTGAACTGTTAAAAGGTCTTCAAAATGGATGTAGCCAATCAGAGACAAGAGATGAGTTTAAAAAGACAAAGATAGCAGATGAACGTTGCAGTCATTTCGGGCAGAGATGGAACACGGTTGTCAAGCCCTAAAGCAGGGGTCCCCAAACTTTTTCCTGTGAGGGCCACATAACTTTTCCCTTCTCTGGTGGGGGGCCGGAGTCAGTTTGTAACAGGAAAAAGTGTGACGATTGCAGGAGTGCCTAAATGTAAACATGTATTGTTTTCCAGAAAGCCCAATCAAATAACCCTCTCTGGGTTCTTCACAGATGTTGGAACAATAATAAATAGTTAATTAGTAGTGAATAACTTACTGGGAGCCATTTCTCTGCGGTGTCCATCCAAAAGGCTGTGCGCATTAGCGTTAGCCCCTCCGCGTTAGCATGTTAGGCCACGCAAGCTAGCATACTTGTCTTTGTGATGAGATTCATAGTGTCGCCACAGATTGTATTCTTTGAATACCGCCACCGCCTCTTTACAGTTGAGACAGACAGCCTTTTCTTTGCATTGAACAAAAAAAAAATCATTTGTCCACTGCAGCTTAAATGCCCTGCATTCTGAATCTATTTTTCTCTTACCTAATCTTTTCACCATTATTCAGTTCTGTCTTTGAGAGGGGCGGGTTTAGGATTTTTTTTCTGAGGGTTGCCAGATAGGGGCACAGACCGCAAAAGGGTGGAACAGAATGTCACGTTTTGGATGTGTCAGGGTTTTTCCCCAAACGTTGACACAATAAATTAAATGTGGAACAATAGTTCAAAATAGTTCATAACTAAGGAACATTTTATTGCAAACGTCCAACTTTATTATCAAATACAAATACACATATGAAAAAAAATCTAAATGTTCTCTGGTGTTGTTCTGGGGGCCGGACCAAATGTGGAGGAGGGCCGCATCCGGCCCGCGGGCCGCAGTTTGGGGACCACTGCTCTAAAGACTTGGATCATATCTGAAGATTGAAGGGAGAAGATGTTGACTGTAGATGAACTGAAACAACAACAAGATAGAAACAAAGCAATGAAGAACCGCTCAGCAGCACATGATCACCCTTCAAGAAGACTGGCCCCAGATAAATCTGAACAAGTCTCTGATTGGAATTAATTACATTTGATGACCGTTTTCAACAAAGGCTGTAGGAATTATTCTCCTTTTTCTTGGAAAACCAATCCAATCTTGGGGTATGTGGTATGAACCAGCCTTTTTTTAACCATTTTACCCGATTAAAAAATTACAGGTTGCAATTTGGAGTTTCACCCATTTTTGATTTTTATTTCATTCATAATACTGCATTTTTTTAAACGCATTTGCTTGCACTGCTGCTGGATTTTTGAAAGCTACGAATGTAACCTTTTGCAAATTTATGATTAAAAACACAAAGCATAAAAATCATAGAGTGCTGGACTCATTTTCCTGATGACATCTGAATAATACACACTCTTCATTGAACTTATCCAGGAAGTGTGCTTGGTTCTGAGATTTTTGGAGGTTTTGAACGGTTTGATTTTCAAACAGCATCCCCAAATGGCCAACTTGTCCTGGCCTAGGAAAATTACCAGGTCTTGTACCAATTGCAATCGAGGAAGAGCAACCATAATGTAGGATACCTTATGGTAAACGTTGGGGTCTTTGCTACTTGACTCTAATGCCGGGTACCCACCTAAATTGTCAGAACGCTCCTGCCGCCCCCTTTTGGCCGCTTGTCACTGATGCCGGGTACCCACTGGGATGCGTCTGATGACGCGCACTAGGGGGAGGCAGAGGGTCATCAGTTGTTGTGTTTTCATGCTGCTGGCAGATAAAATCAGCACGTGACCCCCACTCCTACTGGAGTGGGTTTTCTACGAGCCGAACTGCAGCTCCGACAGTCTTTGTTGAGATTAAAACATTTTTTTATTATGTTTGGGGTGATGTATGCTGGAGCGGACAGCAGCAACTGTTTAAAATGCCAAGATTCTTACCTGAGTCTGGTTCCAATTCATGGAGGCTCAATGAGGTAAGTTTAAAAAGTAAAAAAAAAAAAAAGTCCCGTTGTCGTTGCGTCATCACATAGCAGAGGCTCTCCTGATTGGTTGCTGGACGCGTCGAACAACGTCGAGCCGCAAAAACATCAACTTTTGAGACTTTGGCGGCTCGACGCTGCTCAACGCTGAAGTGTAATACACAGTTCTATATTAAACCTATTTCACAAGTGTACTTATTCACAACTGTGTATCATGTAATCACAAATGTTTTATACAATCATGCTTAGGTGCTTAGACAACATAGTAAAACGTGTGCACTTATTAATCTCACCGGATCAGTAAGAATAGAGTCAGAGGTGCAGGAAACAGACTGGCAGTCCCGAAACAGCTCTTTGGGCCAAACTCAACAGGAACACATTCCTGGGTGAAGGGCACACAGTAACATAAATTGGCAGAACTAAGGACAGGTACATTTATATAAAAGCACACACATAAGAAATACACTACCTGTTACTAGATGACACATAATGTTCACAGGATAAATATATAAATGTACACATAACAAATTAAACTCTTTTGAATCCAAACTCTCTTAACTTAAACAAAGAGGTACACACACACACACACACACACACACACACACACACACACACACACACACACACACACACACACACAGTGTGTCCCAATCCGACGGCTGCATGGGTCTGAGGCCGCATTTGAAGGCCGCTGACGTCACAGCGATGCGCCAAGGCCTGTCCCAATTCGAAGACTGCTTCGATGCGGCCGACGAATGCGGCCTTCTTTTCCCCGAATTTGAAGGACGGGTCCGGTGGATCCTTCCAGACGGAGGCTATCCCAAAATGCATTGCGTTTACTCTGCGCGTGCGCATTGAGGGAACATTTTGGATGAACGTAATGGCGGACGAAGCGACAGAATACACTTTTAAATGTAAGTTATGTTAAAATGTGGGATTAAAAAATTAAAAGCCTAAAGCGGTTATGATTTATGACATAAATGATTAAAGCGGATGTTAGTCATTTGCGTAGATATTTTTTATATCTTTTGTCAGCTCGTACAGCGGGTCCCGTCGTATTATCGCTGCTAAGCTAATTTTATTCTTCTGTTTTTTAGGGAGCAAGGAGCAGACCGAGGCTTTTATTAAGCTTCGGAATAAAAACAGCCACCTTTTTACGGGGGCTAAACATTCTGCAGCTGTGGCGTGGAGGTACAAGATTCATCTTATGCTTCTGAGTACAGTTTCATTAACCTGCAACCTCTTGTGTTGTGCTGTGAAAACTGTTTTTCAATGTGGGTTTAAGACATTATTTTCCATGTTTCTCCTCTTCATTCATTTTATGTTGATGTTATTAGGGTAATTTTGGAGAAGATGTGCCTGCAGGATAAAGTAACTCCTCTGCAGGCTAAAAAAAAATGGGACAATTTAAAGAAGAAATACAAAGTATGTACTGTACATGTGTAATGAATTATATAATTTGTACGTGCTCTGTTGATACAAACCAGATTCTAAAAAAGTTGGGACACTAAACAAATTGTGAATAAAAACTGAATGCAATGATGTGGAGGTGCCAACATCTAATATTTTATTCAGAATAGATCACAGATCTAAAGTTTAAACTGAGAGAATTTATCATTTTAAATGAAAAATATGTTGTTTCAAAATTTCATGGCGTCAACAAATCCCAAAAAAAGTTGCGACAAGTCCTGAACATAGTTCTCTGCATTAATGGTGCCTTTCCAGACATGCAAGCTGCCCATGCCACAAGCGCTCATGCAACCCCATACCATCAGTGAGGCAGGCTTCTGAACGGAGCGTTGATTGGCGTTCCAGCCACTTATTGCTACTTGTCCCAACTTTTTGGGGGTTTGTTGACACTGTGAAATTTTGAATCAACATATTTTTCCTTTAAAATGTTACATTTACTTAGATTAAACTTTTGATCTGTCATCTATGTTATGTTATGCATAAAATATTGACATTTGCCATCCCCACGTCATTCAGTTTTTATTCACAATTTGTTTAGTGTCCCAACTTTTTTGGAATCCGGTATGTACTTGTAAACTTTAAAAAAAAAAAAGTTTGTTGCTCTTTTTGCCAACTGTGATATCTTATTTCCTCTGTTCAGGACTGCAAATATCCAGGGTCAGGGGAAGGAGTGAGTGGGAAGCCCACTGCTGCGACATGGCCCTGGTTTGTCCTCATGGATGAGGCGTTAGGACAGAGACCTTGCATTGCACCTCCTGTCCTAATTTCCTCCATCCGTGAGGACACTCCAGGTCCAAGCACAGCAGTGGGTGACCAGGACGACAGGGCTGAGGAGGAGGAAAGAATGGAACAGAGACGAGGAAGAAAGAGGAAGAACAACAGAGAGGATGAGTTAATGGACTTAATCAGAGAAGATATGAAGCTGCAGAGGGAAGATATGAAGCTGCAGAGGGAGGCAGAAGAGAGAAGGTTGAATGAAAGTAGGGAGATGATGGAAAGATTATTTAGTATTCTAGAAAAAAATGCAAATACCGGTAAATAAATTACCGGTATATTTATGAGTTTGAAAAATGTGTTGGTCTTTGTTTTGTTCTAATTTTGAAAAAATAAATTGATTACAAAAACTAGTTGTCTATAATTCATTTTATTAACAGTAAGTTAATTAAAAAACAACAAAAGGTTCTGTGGCTGCCAGCTCTGCAAACCCACAGGACACCACCTGCAGGTCCTCTGGGTTTTTAGGCAGGTGGATGACACCATGATGGACAGCAGAACGAGGCGTCCCAAACACTCCTGACTGAGACCACCTGCAAGATGCACCTGCCAGCCAGAAAACAGTTGTCACCCCCAACCATGTCATGAATCCAGGTCCAGGAGATGAAGCAACACCTCCAGAGACTCCCTGCATCATCACAAATCCAGTCTAGGATCTTCTTGGTTAAAGTAACGGTCCAGGACTGGGATATTCAGATTAATCCTACAGTACAAGTGTCTGGTTCAGGACATGTAGAGAACAACAAAACATTTAGTTTAAGATTAAAGTATTTTTTTCATTCATTCAACCTTTATTTAGTCAGGTAAATCTTATTGAGCCTCATGGCTCATTTACGAAAGCGACCTGCTAAAACTAAAGAACGATGAACAGCAATGGTAGAATTTCCTTAAACAATAGAAAACAAAAGAGAAAAAAAAGAGAGAAATACATTTTTTTAAATTAAATATTAAAGTATTATATTTATTTATTAAATATTAAAGTATTATCATAATAATGAGGTTTAATCTACTGATGCTCAATGAAAACACTTGAGTGCTATTTTATTAATAAAATAGATGAAAGACCCTGTTTTTAACTTTTTTTTTACAACCCCTTTATGTACTAATGGATTTTATACAATAAAATATTGGGAAATGTTATGCTGTATTCTAAATTTCAAATAAGTTACAGTATTTAAAATTTTAAATAAGTTATAAATATTATTCTAGTATATTGTTTTATTAAATTATTAGTAAATAAGATAGATTTTTGATTTATTTATTATGCACAAGTTAACAAAGTTAATACTGACAATGAAATTATCCATGAAACTACCGTTTATACCCAGCCAACATGCATAGTTGGGCCCCACATGGGATTATTGTGGGCTAGTTGGGTAATGAGTGGGCATGGGATTTATCTGGGCTAACTGCATGAGACCCATATGGTTATCCCATAAAGGAACCCATTTTGTGAGCCCTGTTGGGCTAAATATATGGGTCCTATACAGGATTAATGTGGGCTAACTGGCAATGGGACAGAAATGGGCAATTTTATATGGGACCCATGTGGTTTTAGTATAATGGGCCCAGCATGGGAAGCCCATGTGGGCAGACTGTATTTATCCCAAGTGGTATCAATGTGGGCTCACCTTACATGGGTTCAACCTGGGCATGGATACATAGGGCCCATTACATTTTTATGTGGGCTAACTGGGAATGGGACATAAATGGGCATTATTATATGGGACCCATGTGGTTTTAGTATAATGGGCCCAGCATGGGAAGCCCATGTGGGCTAACTGTATTTATCCCAAGTGGTATCAATGTGGGCTCACCTTACATGGGTTCAACCTGGGCATGGATATATAGGGCCCACTACATTTTTATGTGGGCTAACTGGGATTGGGACAGAAATGGGCAATATTATAAGGGACCCATGTGGTTTTGGTATAATGGGCCCAGCATGGGAAGCCCATGTGGGCTAACTGTATTTATCCCAAGTGGTATAAATGTGGGATCACCTTACATGGGTTCAACCTGGGCATGGTTATATAGGGCCCAATACATTTTTATGTGGGCTAACTGGGAATGGGACAGAAATGGGCATCATTATATGGGACCCATGTGGTTTTGGTATAATGGGCCCAGCATTGGAAGCCCATGTGGGCTAACTGTATTTATCCCAAGTGGTATAAATGTGAGATCACCTTACATGGGTTCAACCTGGGCATGGATATATAGGGCCCACTACATTTTTATGTGGGCTAACTGGGAATGGGACAGAAATGGGCAATATTATATGGGACCCATGTGGTTTCGGTATAATGGGCCCAGCATGGGAAGCCCATGTGGGCTAACTGTATTTATCCCAAGTGGTATAAGAGTGGGCCGACCTTACATGGGTTGAACCTGGGCATAGATATATAGGCCCCAGTTTAATTTTATTTGGGCTAACTGGGAATGGGACAGATATATGCATCAGTATATGGGACCCATGTGATTTTAGTATAATGTGCTCAGCATGGGAAGCCCATGTGGGCTAACTGTATTCATCCCAAGTGGTATAAATGTGGGATCACCTTACATGGGTTCAACCTGGGCATGGATATATAGGGCCCAGTACATTTTTATGTGGGCTAACTGGGAATGGGACAGAAATGGTCATCATTATATGGGACCCATGTGGTTTTAGTATAATGGTCACAGTATGGGAAGCCCATGTGTGCTAACTATATTGACCCCAAGTGGGATAAGTGTCGTATAACCTTACATGGGTTCAGCCTTGGCATGGATATACAGGCCCCAGTTCATTTTTATGTGGGCTAACTTGGAATGGGACAGAAATGGACATCATTATATGGGACCCATGTGGTTTTGGTATAATGGGCCCGGCATGGGAAGCCCATGTGGGCTAACTGTATTTACCCCAAGTGGGCTAAATGTGGGATGATCTTACATGGCTTCAACCTGGGCATATATATATAGGCCCCAGCTCATTTTTTTATGTGGGCTAACTGGGAATGGGACAGACATGTGCATCAGTATATAGGACCCATGTGATTTTAGTATAATGTGCCCAGCATGGGAAGCCCATGTGGGCTAACTGTATTTATCCCAAGTGGTATAAATGTGGGATCAACAGATACAGATTTAAACTGTACATTGAATTTACATTTATAAATTCAATGTATATTTTAAATCTGTATCTGTTGATCAAAACCAACAAGAATTACAACTCATAGTGCCACAATCAAAAGCTAAACTAAAAAACAGGAAGTGAACCGTGTTGATTTCCCATCATGCTTAGCGGTATATTAGTGTTCAATTATAGTTTAAATCTGTATCCGTTGATCAAAGCCAACAAGAATTACAACTCATAGTGCCACAATCAAAAACGGGGAGTGGACTATGTTGATTTCCCATAATGTTTAGCAGTATTTTAGTGTTCCGGGCTGCACCATGAGTCAGAAGGACATCTGTGTTATAGAACTGCCTCTTGTTAAAGATTGGGTATTATCTGTTGTGAGGCTCAGAGTGTTCTTTGAGTGTAACTCACACAATGTTAAGACAGAAGTCACAGAGTATGGTGCAATATACGTGCTCTCGGCAGGTTGGATCGGAAAATCCGACACATAAATTATGCTGGTAAGAACACACATGGGTCTGTAATGAGCCTCATGTAAATTAACCATCTGGGAACCACTGAAAGCCCAGACAGTGCCCATTATAGTCTATCCGGGCAAACCCACGTGGGGCCACCATGGAAACTGTGGACAAACCCACTTATAACCCATATTTTTAGCCCAGTTGGGACCCAGTTTAGTCTCAGGTAGATATTCTTCAAGGCACACACATGGGTTTTACATGGGTCTCATTTAAGTTAAACATCTGGGTCCCACTGAAAGCCCAGTCAGGGCCCATTAAAATCTATCTGGGCCAACCCATGTGGGGCCACCATGGAAACTGTGGACAAACCCACTTATTACCCATATTTTTAGCCCAGTTGGGACCCAGTTTAGTCCCAGGTAGATATTCTTCAAGGTACACACATGGGTTTTACATGGGTCTCATTTAAGTTAAACATATGGGTCCCACTGAAAACCCAGTCAGGGCCCATTAAAATCTATCTGGGCCAACCCATGTGGGGCCACCATGGAAACCGTGGACAAAACCTTTTGGGGCCCATGTTTTTTGCACATATGTATACCATATTGGGCCCACCTGTGCATGCTGGCTGGGTATAGACAAAAAAAAGAAGTAAGTTGGATATATCTGTCAGCAGAAGATATAAAACATGCCACCAGCAGCAATAAAGTTCTGTATTTCCTCTAGAATTAAAAAAAGCCGTAAAAACAGCATTTCAAGCTCCTTTCTTCCTCTGGGCTGAGCGCCGTCACGGTTGCTAGGCAACATGACGTACTCCGACGTAACCGTGAAGGCTAGACCTGTCCCAATTCAAAAGAAATTCACAGCCGTGAACTTCCGGTCTACCTGGTCTTTGAAGGACCCGGCCTCCCTGTACCGGGTAGGCCGGGTCCTTGGTAGTATGCAGCCGTCGGATTGGGACACAATGACAATCTAAGCAGGTCACCAGGAGAGACCTTGGGCCGAACCATAAATCTCTGTTGCTGGGGCAACCAGTCCTTATCAGGAGGATGGCCAATGAGACAACAGAAGAAGCCCAAATTATTTTATGATATCACATACCAATGCAAAGTGATGTGGCATTCTGGAGACGGCTTCAACGCGAAAGATCTGTTTTCCTGAATCTCCTGATCCGTGTGCACACAGATCTAGACTTTAATGCCATAATATCTATTTACTCTATTAACCTGTGTCTTTCTCAATAAATCTTATTTTCCTCAAGAGACGCCTGGATCATTTGAACACCCATACTGATTCCTTCAACGTGTAGGTTGTTTCGGACGTGCCGGCGCGCCGCTTCAAAAACTCAAAATGCGCCGCTTCACAGTTCGCCGCGCCTCGACGCGTCTCCACATAGACTTTCAATGTAAACCGGCCGCTTCAGCCGCCCGACACGGGTCCGGTGGGTAACCGGCATAAGAGCTGTGAGGTGAAATAGGGTTGCGTCCTGCAAATTAAGGTTGTTAGTGCCTGGTCGAATCTTTCTCGATCCCAGCCTAAGAGGGCCTGACCGTAGTATTGTTTGGGTAATACTCAGAAGTCTAGGGGGGGGTCCAAATACCGGTTAGACGAGGGCTGGAGGGGTGTTAAACCCTGAAACGAAAACAACACACAAAGGAGATGTATGTACTGTATATTCTAAAAAATTTAAGTCAGGTCCTCTAAATGTTCAAAAAACCACAACAACAAAAAATAATTGTAGAAATGTTCCGTCTTTCATCGGAAAGACTTCTTCAGTCCGAGAGCTGTATTCAGCTCAGTGTTATAAATACTGTAGCCTCTTCTCATAGTGGATCAACCAGTTTGTTGTTGACATTTAAAACTAGCTTCACATGATCAAGGAGGACCATCAGCCTAATAATGGATCATTAGCACCCTGATGGCTGCTTGCTATTCACAGGGGGTTGAGTAGGGATGGGAATTGATAAGAAATTATCAATATCAATGCCGTTATCGATGTCCTTTATCGATTCAATTCCTTATCAATTCTGTTATCAATTCTCATTTGGGTAAAAAAATATAGTAAACCATTTGAATAATAAACGAATAATATAGGATAGAGTTTCCGGAAAGGCCTTGGTTGGCTGCATTTTCCTTTTGCAGTTAGAACTTGGCAGTCACTTTTAGTTGTGTTGGTGACGTTGTGGTTCACTTTCTACTTTTCTTGTAGGACACATACTTCTTAGGTAGACTTTAGTTGGGTTATTTTTATTTATTTATTTTTTTTGTCCTGTTTATCTCCTGTCCACGCTCCAGCTCAGTAGGTGGCGGTAATGCACCTTAAGTTGTTTGCCAACCGCCATTAAACTCCACCTAGAAGAAGAAGAAGAACTCGGTGCTAACGTTTATGCTAGCTGTTTGTGCTGGGGTTACTTGGATAAATCCGCAGAGAACCCCGCTGTTTCAAGCCAAATTAACGCGGCCGGAGGATTCTATTGTGTGTTTTGTGTCGACCACTCGACGGTGAGTCGTTAATTTTATGTATTTTGGGTTCATTTCACCAATTTTACTCTTCAAAATGGTGGCCTTGTGCTATAAAGTCACTGACTTTATAGCACAAGGTTTTTCTGAGCTTAACCGGTTCAAATGGTCAAATCTGTTGGATTTAAAAAAGTATTTCTCCATCTGCCCTCTTCAAAATGGCGGTTAGCGTGTTAGCAGAACCGATAAGCTGAATCGTTAAGACACGCAACCTACAATTCCATGGAATTGGACTTTTAAGAACCGGTTCTCTAACAGAACCGGTTCTCGTTCCCATCCCTAGGGTTGAGTGATACTAGCAATAACAGTATTGTAATAACAGCATTGTAGAGGCCTCCAGAGGACCTGACTTAAATTATTATTATTATTTTACCTGGGTTATTGAGCATGCATCAGGATGTACTGTATACTGATTTGTTGTTCGGTTTTATGCTGTTAATAATACTGTATATATATATATATATA
>JBBPBX010031246.1:9267-19589 GCA_038048925.1 Garcialebias charrua | reverse complement strand
TATATATATATATATATACAAGAGCGGAGTGACCATCGAGAGATTCGGGAGTTTTCCCGATGGGCCGCGTCATGAATGGGCCGATAGGTGCACGGGGAAAATGATGACGGTTGAATAAATCTGCTCAAAATCGACTTGTCCCTCCCGCAGCCTGCAGCCTCTTAAAGGGAGGGACAGCGCTGATCCCTTTAAGAGACTGCAGGCTGCAATGGGCCGGCAGCTTGGGAGCTACCATTTGATAAAAAACACCCCTGAAAGTTCACCGTTGGTTGAGTCCACCCCAGCAGCGAAGAACGGTCCAAAACATCAGGTGATGGAGCAGCGTGGAGTCCAAACTGCTAATTAGCAATAAAAATGGATAGGAAGAGGCCAGGTGGAGCTCAAAAAGTCAGGTTGAAGAAAAGAAAGGTGGAGGAAGCTGCCAATGAGACAGACAGAAGAAGCAGGTAATGATATAAATTAAAAACTAGCATAATAAATTAAGCTAATGTCACAACGTTGTACTATGTCACTAAACATGCATGAAAGTCAAGTGGGACCTAAACTGACAGCCTAATTAGAAATAAAAGCAGAAATATATAAATTGACCAATAAATAAATAAACGTCAAAGGACAATTTAAATTAAAAGAGAACTTTATCTCATACCCTGATGCATGCTCAATAATCCAGGTAGAAAAATCTAAAAAAGCTAAGTCTGGTCCTCTGGACATTTTTTGCTTTGTTTTGTTTTGTTTTTTGAATGTCCAGAGGACCAGACTTAGCTTTTTTAGAACTTTATCTCATATTTTAAAAATTAATTGACCACCACGTTTTTTTTTTCCAGCTTAGTTACAACAAATTATATATTTTAATTCATAATTTTACATTTTACTGTGCTTAAAATACCGGCAGGCCTATATATTTTCTTGTTTTTACTTTTACTCTTAGATGACTTGTGTTATGTAATTAAATTTAAGTATTTTTTTATTTTCCACACAAGTCCTTATTTACGTAATGAGGCAGAAATGCATGAGGTGAAGTGAAAACAGGAGACAGAAAAATGTTAATAATAATAATAATAATAAACTTTATTTGTATAGCACCTTCCTACAATGCCTTGCATTGACCAAGGTGCTTAACAGGATAAAAAGATGAATAAACTGGAACAATAAATCAATGAAAATAGAATAGGAAACAACAGCAATAAAAGAAGGCAATGGAAATAAAAAATGCTACATACTAAAATAACACTAAAATAACACAAGTAATAAAAGTTACCGGTACACACTGAAAGCTTTTTTGAACAAGTGGAAATAAAAAGGCAATGGAAATAAAAAAATGTTACATATTAAAATACCAAAAGTAATAAAAGTTACACACTGGAAGCTTATTTGAACAAGTGGAAATAGAAAGGCAATGGAAATAAAAAATGCTACATATTAAAATACCAAAAGTAATAAAAGTTACACACTGAAAGCTTTTTTGAACAAGTGGGTCTTCAGTCTGGTTTTGAACAGAGTCAGATCAGAGGTGGCACGCAGCTCAAGGGGGAGACTGTTCCAGGCTTTAGGGCCGGCAACAGAAAATGACCGGTCTCCCCATTGTTTGTACCTTGAGCGAGGCACCTCCAGCAGGTGTTGACTGGCAGATCGTAAATCTCTGCCGGGCTGATGGGCTTTCAAAAGTTCTGAGATGTAGAGAGGTGCAAGTCCATTCAGAGCTTTGAAAACAAACAGGAGCAGCTTGAACTGTATCCTGAACTGAACCGGGAGCCAGTGTAGAGAGGACAGGACAGGAGTGATGTGTTCATATTTTCGTGTGTTGGTCAAAAAGCGCGCGGCAGAGTTCTGTACAAGCTGTAAACGGGAGATGGAGGATTGATTAATACCAACATACAAAGCATTACAATAGTCAAGTCTGGAGGTCACAAAGGCATGGATGGCCTTCTCCAGATCACCACGGCTGAGAAATGACTTGACTTTGGAGAGCAGACGGAGCTGGAAAAAGCTGGTCTTGACAACAGAACTGATCTGTTTATCAAGCTTTAAGTTGGAGTCAAGCTGCACTCCAAGATTTCTGACCACCGGGTTGAAATGGGGGAGGGGAAAACCAACACTGGGACTGGGAAGGATGTTGTTGGTGTCACCAGGAGCACTAAATAAAATGCATTCAGTTTTATCTGTGTTTAGGTGGAGGAAGTTTTGAGAGAGCCAGTGCTTAAAGCTACAGTATGTAAGATTGTAATGTAGTCTGTAACTTTTCAAACAATATATTTTTAACATATTTCTTCACTCTGTCACTATCTACTGGCAAACTGATGTTAGACAAAGTAATCTCTGAAAAAAACTATAGTCCCCTTGCTTCTCTATCAGCATTTATAAAAACACTGAAAACACAGAGTGACCAGGACAATGACAGCCAATAAAAACAAAGTTTGTAACCAGCCAATAAAAACCGAGCTTGAATTCGAATCAGCCAATAAAAACAGAGCTTGAATTTGAATTTTAACAGACCACAAGGGGGCAGTGCCATATATGGCTCTGAGGAGGAGGGATCAGAATGCTTTGCTTGTTGAAATTTTTTCTAAGTGCTGATGTTCTACAGAAACTGCAGACTCCACCTTTAATGTCATTTAAGCAGTTGACAAGAGTGTTTGAACTGGGTGAGGGGTTGGGAGTGACTGGCAGATAGATTTGTAAATCGTCTGCATACATGTGAAAAGACAGGTTATGACGTGCAATGATTGATCCTAATGGCAGCATGTAAAGAGAGAAAAGGACTGGCCCTAGAATAGATCCCTGTGGTACGCCAGAGGTCAGAGGGGTTGATGAAGAGGAGGACAGATCGCCTATCATGACAGAAAAAGTTCTCCCAGACAGGTAAGATTTGAACCACTCAAGCACAGCTCCCTGGAGGCCAACCTGCTGAGACAAGCGGTTGATTAGTACCTGATGGTCGACGGTGTCAAAAGCTGCTGAGAGGTCTAACATCACCAGCAGAGCAGGGTTTTTTGCATCCAGGGACAGAAGAATGTCATTCTGTACTTTGAGCAGTGCAGATTCAGTACTGTGACGAGCTCGAAAACCTGACTGAAATTTTTCAAACAGGTTGTTGAGTTCTAGAAAAGATTGAAGTTGAATAAAAACAATCTTTTCTAGGACCTTTGATAGAAATGACAGATGTGAAACTGGTCTGAAATTAGAGAGAGCTGTAGGATCTAGGCCTGGTTTTTTGAGAAGAGGCCTGACCACAGCATGTTTGAAAGCAGATGGCACAAAACCTGAAGATAGACAGCTGTTAATAAATGACAAAACACAAGGACCAATTACATCAAAGGACTGTTTGAACATTTTAGAGGGAATGATGTCCAGAGAACAGTTAGTTGGTTTCATCTGCTGAACCACCTTGGTGAGGTGAGGGAGTGAAACCAGGTCAAATTGGTCAAAAACAGCTGTGGTTATTGCAGACGCACAAGACTGGATGGTGTTGGATGAACTGACAATGTTCTGCCTGATAGAGTCTATTTTGTTGACAAAATAGCTCTGAAAGTCATTGCAGGTAGACTGTGTGGCAGTTTTCAGAACATTGACAGATGGGTTGATGACAGACTGGAGTGTGCTGAAAAGCGTCCGCGGCCGGTTAATGTTAAAGCAACACATTTAATAGACAAATAAAAATAAACTCATGCATATGCATACATATTGCAACCAATGCCAAACTTGTCTCTGATTTTGCTTGTCTTGACCCTAAAACTTTTCAGAGATGAGGCTTAAAGGACTCAAGAGCTCAGCACTTCAAGAAATAAGCAAAAATCTGCTTAGATTTGATGAGAGAGCCACAGTGAGTACTTTACACACAGAGCTGTCCAGTCTAGCATCCCAGTGGGATAGGCTCAAGAAGTCCCCTCTGGAAGAGTCCACTGTCAGGTAGTGAGATGGAACAGGGTGGCCAGGAGGGCTCAGTTGAACCAGAGATTGAACTTGAAAGCAGGGCTTGTTCTTCTTGCAGAAACTGTGTTATCTGTGTTTACCTTATATTGACACAGTATAACCTTTTCACAGATTAAATACAAATATTTGTTGACCCTTTCATTGTCTCAGGTTGCATGTGAAAGAAGCTTCTCTACTCTCAAGTTCAAGAATAGACTACGAAGCACACTTAACCAGGAGCATTTGGAGGCATTTACGCTGATGTCCACAGAGAAAAAACTTCTTATGTCCATTGACAAAGTAACACATATGGTGGCAGAAACTATAACTTCTTAGGCGCTTACTGATGCTGCAGATCACATGTCAAACTCGAGGCCCATGGGCCAAATCTGGTCTCATTGACATTTTATCTGGCCTCAAATTTAATATTTTAAATGTAAAATAGTTTCATGGTTTATCTTTTTGTCACTGTATTTAGTGCAAACTTCTCATGACAGCTGGCCAACGTTCAAGCCAACAAAATTACGTTTTGAGTTTTTCAGTAATCTTTGAGTCTGATATGGAAAGAGCAACAAAGAATTTACTTATCTTTTTCTGTTTTTTAAGTCAACTAATTTAGTTTTTTCTCCCCACCTGATTTGCTGAATTGTAACAAAAAATTGTAACTAAAAAAAAGTTGTTGATTGTATTGCAATTAAAAAAATATTATAGGCTACATTTTTGCCTAATATTTTTAAAATGTGAAAAAATGGGCCACTCTTGGCCATTAAACTCCCGGGCTGAAAAGTTGTCCCACTCCGCCCCTGTATATATATATATATATATATATATGTATATATATATATATATATATATGTATATATATATATATATATATATATATATATATATATATACAGTATTTTCTGGTGTATAGGTCGCACCTGTGTATAGGTCGCATTGTCCAATTATCACCAATAGATTGGAAAAATCCCTAGATAGGTCGCACTGGTGTATAGGTCGCACCTACGTTTAGCTCTGCTGCAAATGTCTGCCACAGGAGCGCACAGCAAGGCTTTTAAGAAGATTAACACTTAAAAACAATTATTTGTTTGATAAAAATTATAGCAAATATATGTCTGAGCTGAACTTTTCCTTAATAAATGAACGTAATTGTGAAATGAGCTGGATTTAAAAATTTGTTTCACCGAAAGTGATAACAAGCCATATATAGGTCGCACCTGAGTATAGGTCGCAGGCCTTGAAAAAACCATAAAAAGGTGCGACCTATACACCGGAAAATACGGTATATATATATATATATATATATATATATATATATATATATATATATATATATATATATATATATATATATATATATATATATATATTCTTAATGTAATTCAGTTTTTTCAAATGTGATTCCGTTTTTTTATTATTTTTTTAAAATGTGATTCAGGCCATTTCTGCATCAGCCACTTGCGCTTTGGCTTAATGTAATTCCTTTTTTTCAAATGTAATTCTGTTTTTTCTAATGTGATTCCAACCACTTCCGCTTTGGCTTAATGTACCGTATTTGTCGGATTATAACACGCTCCTGTGTATAACACACTTTGTCCAATTATTGTCATTATATTGGAAAAATCTGTAAATAACATGCTTCGGCGCATAACACGCATCTATTATGCGTCACCGCCACGCGACGCGTCAGCGCCTCATTTGCCCTGCTTAAAATGGCTGCCACAGAAGCGAGCTGGCACAAAGGAATTTACAAGAAAACACGGTAAAAACTATTATTTCTTTGCTGAGAATTTTTTTATTTCTTAGCTGACTTTATAGCACAAGGGCTATAATGCTTAACTGTTCCTTAATCAATTCACGAAATGGTCAAATCTGCTGGATTTAAATTGTTTTGGTTTGACTTCTTCCAAAACACGTCTCGTGCGCTACTAAAATTAATTATAAATAAATCGAATTTGATCTCAAATTTCTTATATAGGTCAACAGCTTGTAAATTAAACCCATATAATTACACTCTGTGAGCCTAAAAAATATCCGAGTGGTTTAAGAGCTGTTTATCTAAACAGTAGGTATCTGTTCACGTTAGCGAACTGCTAACAGCTAAAAGAGCAAATTTTTTTTTTAGCTCTAAATATCTTCTTCAGCTAACAGCAGTTTGTAAATGACCACCAAATTACGCTCTGTAAGTTTCAAGAAACTCCGCGGTGTGGTTTATGAGTTATCTTGCTAAAAAAACAGCTAACAAAACAGCTAACAGCAGCTACATCCAGAGCAGGAGGCGGGCAGCGACAGAGTCAGTCCGACCAGAGGAGGCTTTTTTCGGACACATGAGCTGGAAATGGTCTGGAAGGGTCCCCCTAGCGGACAAAAGTGGTACTGCACCATTTTTTTGCCCAAAAAGAAAAACGGCGATATCAGAGCCAAAAATTGGTCTAAAAATATGGGGAAAAAATCCATAAATAACACGCTTCGGCGTATAACACGTAGGACATCCAAATGAGTAAAAAAACTGTGTGTTATACCCCAAAAAGTACGGTAATTCAGTTTTTTTCCAATGTAATTCCATTTTTCAAATGCTGTTCATTTACATCTTTGGGCCACCATACAAAACAGGTTGAGCAGAGTAAGTAAAGATAGTAGCATAGTGAAGAAATGTGGTCAGTTTTTCCTCCAGCAGTCTAAACCTATAGCAGCATACCTAATGGACAGCTCAGGAAACCCAAGCCAACCCTAACAATAGGATTTAGCAAAAATGAGAGTCTTAAGTCCAGTCTTAAAACTGGACAATGTGTCAGCCTCATGGACAGAAACTGGAAGTTGGTTCCACAAGAGAGGAGCCTGAGAACTGAAAGATCTTTGTCCCATTCTGCTTTTGGAAACTCTAGGAACCACAAGTAACCTGCAGTGTGAGAGTGAAATGCTCTGTTAGGAAAATATGGAACAATACGTTATCAAATATAAGATGGAGCTAGGTTGTTGAGAGCTTTGTATGTTAGAAAAAATGTTTTGAATAAAATTCTGGATTTGACAGGGAGCCAGTGGAGCGAAACTAAAACTGGAGAGATATGATCTCTTCTATTAACTCTCATTACAACTCGGGCAGCAGCATTTTGGATCAGCTGAAGACATTTAAAGAAGTATTTAGACACCCAGATAGTAATCCATTGTCCAGTCTAGATGTGACAAATCCATGAACAAGTTTTCTGCATAATTTTTAGACAAGATGTTTCTAATTTTAGCGATATTACATTTTTACTCTTTGTCCTGTTCCCATCCTCAATAGACAGGAACACTAAAGAGAGAAAGAAGTGTTCTTCAGATCACATGAATAGGAACTTCTTGAATTAGTCTTCTTTAAAGCTTGTCAAAATCTGAAACTTTGCTGCACTGAATGGTTAACATTTAAATAGAAAGGTTTAGAAATTCAAATTACCTTATTTATTCAGTTGGTTGAAAATGTTACATTAATATAATTGTACTTAAATAAATTTTTGTCCTCAAAGTATTTTGTCTAAGTTTTAATAAATGTTGCAGAACATGAGCCCATGCTGGAACCTGTAAGATGCTGCAGAATCTCATGGCTTTTGAAAGACTGCCCCCTTCTGGAATTCGTTAGAAAAACAGCTGAATTCTTCACATTTCCCCTCCAGATCACACAGATACTCAGGGTATGTCTACATGCATGAATATCCATCCATTATATTTTACCAGCTTCCTCCATTATGGGTCACAGGGGTCGCCGGGGCCCATGCCCAGCAATCACAGTGTGAGGGACACCCTGGACAGGTTGCAAGTCCATCACAGGGACACATAGAGACAAACAAACATTCAATCTCTCACTAACACCTAGGGCAGGGGTCACCAACCTTTTTGAAACTGAGAGCTACTTCGTGGGTAAGGCGTCATACAAAGGGCACCAGTTTGATAAACTCTTTGGAAATAACAAAGCGTAAATTGAAAAAAATGTATAATAAACATATTTTAAGAACATATTTTTAAGATAGACATTTTAAAATATATATAAATACAAAAAAAGAATAACATTGTTATAATAATAATATTATATATTAATAATAATTATTAATAATAATTAATAATCATAAATTAATAATTAATTTTATATTAATATATGATGTTATAATAATAATAATAAAAAAGGAAATTTTAAATGTAGCTTAGTAGTGAGTTGTGCTATTTTTAGAACAGATCCGGGGGCACCTCAAATGGTCCTTCGGGGCACCTGGATGCCCGCGGGCACCGTGTTGGTGACCCCAGAGTTTTTTTGGCAGAAATTTACTCCTCTTTTTCTATCTACAATGGCCCTAATATGCCATTGTAATTACATTTTTTTATTAGTTTTTTAAATTAATGAGAAAGATTAGAAAAACTAAAATATAGGCTCTAATGGTTGTCAAAAATGATTTCTTGTTTACTAAGATTGTTTCCGTTTTATCTGAGTGATGTATTGCATTCTTCTTTTCTACAAAATGTAGTATCACTAGAAATTTGCCAATACAAAGTTGAAAAAAAAATACATGCAGTCATGTCCTTGTTTACTGTTATTTAATTTGAAGTTCAATATCCTTTTTTCCTGTCCTCACTTTTCTTGGGATTACCCATTATCTCCCTGTCTCGTTCCCTCTTGTATTTACCCTGATTAAAACTCAGTTTCCAATTGTCCTTTGCCTGTTTTCCATGGCTCAATATTGGTCCATTGTTCAATTTGCAGATGTGTTTTATTAGGGTTAAGGAGTAGATAGGATTATATTGTTTATGAGTAGTTACATTTTAATCTTGTTATGAAGTGTTCACTACCGAAACATTGTTAGTCATTACCGACATGTGTTTTTTCATTACCGCTATGTTAACTTTATTATGATTTATTTAGATTAGATAAATTAATTACTTTTATTTTTTAATTATTTGATGAAATGTACCAGATCCTTTATACTATGGTTGCATTGTTTTTTTGACTTAATAATCGGACACTAAATCACAATCAAAATAGATTTGAAAATTGTATTAATGTTACGGTGATGAAATGATCGTTTGCATTAAAATAATAAAAATTTGTTACTAATGCTTATTTTTGTTGATACCTGTTCCTTTGTGCACACTAAAGTCCTTGGTGTCCAAAAAAGGTGGAAGAAAAAGTTTTTGTGGTTTCATATTTCTTCATCGAAGTTGTGTTACGGTAATGAATTTATTTCGCCAAAGTCAGAATAAAATGTTTTAAAATACAGTTTTGTGTCTTCTAACGGAGACCTCAAGGGAACCTCCTACTGTTAGGTGTGATCTTTCAATTTACATGTATGTGTTACAAACCCCCTTTTGTTTAAGCTGGGATGTGTCGTTTTGTCAATTTAAATAGAATGGGCATGTTAGTTAATTTGTGGTGTTATTTCAGTTTCCAATTTCATATGTTGGTGCGTGACTTGTAAGCCTGTATAAAACTTCTCGTTCTCACAGCTTCCATTCAGAATTGAAAAAGACTTCTGGACAGAAGTCGAAACGTTTTCTGCAACAAATAAAGTCCAGTTGATCCTGTATTGAACGCCTTTTTTGATCATGTCCTGGACGACTGAGAATCNCTGTAGTGCAGTATATTTCTTCACTTTGTCACTATCTCCTGATAGACTGATGTTAGACAAAGTAATCTTTGAAAAACTATAGTCCCCTTGCTTCTCCAGGTGTTACTAAAAGCATTTATAAAAAGCCAGTGACCCGCTGTTAACCAGCCAATAAAAACAGAGTTTGTAACCAGCCAATAAAAACAGAGCTTGAATTTGAATTTCAGCAGAGCCATATGGCTCTGAGGGGGAGGGATCATAATGCTTTGCCTGTTGAAATTTTTTTTCTAAGTGCTGTGTCCTGCAGACTGCACCTTTAAAATCATTAAAATTATTACTTTGCCCCACTCTGGGCCCCTGAGCAAGACCCTTAACGCCTACCATCTGCTCCCCCGGATGCCCTAGATAGCAGCCATCTGCTCCACACAGAGGACTGTGGTAGCTCGGTGGTTTGTGTTTGCATTAGGAAAGGCATCCAAGGTAAAACTTATCACCTAGTCTTCATGCAACTTATTAGTTTGCTGAGGCGACCCCTGAAGAAGGGAGCAGCCGCGAAAAAATTTATTATTTTACCATAATAAGTAATAACGGCCCTGTGATGGACTTGCGACCTGTCCAGGGTGTACCCCGTCCCTGGCACATTAATTGCTGGACATGGACACCGGCGACCCCCGTGAGTGACCCCAAAATGTAAAAAGTGGCCAAGATAACAGATGGATGGAAAAAGTAATAACTTATTGTTGGAATGTATTAAAAGACTTCACATTATAGCATAAGTATGAATATTGGAACAATATGAAAACATTTAGTTTTAATGTGAACAGTACATTGTAATAACAT
>JBBPBX010031245.1:0-34656 GCA_038048925.1 Garcialebias charrua | reverse complement strand
TACAAATGGTAGGATCATAAGTTCCACAGAGACACATGTAAAACTCGGCTTTTCTGATTCTTTCATCTGAGCAGTCAAACAATTTGCAAACAGGTAAAGTTATTGTTGAAGTTGTGCCGTTGACATATGGAACTATGAAGACGGGGTTACCGTTGTAGTCCCTTCGACCAGGACTCTGTTTGAGCTCTCTCTTAGCTGGATTGAGTTGGCTCACATTTTCAGGATGCAGGTACCATGTCATGAGACCTATCAGTGTCAGTCCCACAATGACTAGAGTATAGCAAAGCAACTCTTTCATCCCAGTGCATGTTCTAGGCGAAACAGGTTGTTTTAAAATTGTGCGTGGGATGCGTGTGTCGAGCATCGTCTTATCTTTTCTGTCGTTGTCAGGAGTTCTTCTAAAGCAGTGTCTCCTGAGGCGCGTAGATCCCTCGTTGGCACCCAGCCTCTAAAGCTCTGGCGCGTTGCTCCTCTTGGAAGGAGGGAATCCTGCCAGTGGGTCCTCTGTTGGTGACCTGGTACCTCGGAACGGCTTGCAGTGGGCGGCGTGGATCCAAGTAGCCCTCTCAGCTACTTTCACGGCCGTGTGGGTCACGAGCAACACCTGGTAGGGTCCGGTCCACCTGGGCGAGTTCCAGTGTTTCCTCCTGAAAGATTTAACCATAACAAAGTCTCCAGGAGTTATGTTGTGTAATTTTACCTGAGTTGGGCTGGGTAGCCCTCCCTGGACTTGCTCTCTGATAGATTTAAGGTGGTTAGTCAGATTAATGCAATACGTCAGCATGTCGTGATCACAATGTTTTAGATCACTAGTTGAGATTGGTCCCACACCCATGTTGGGTGGAGCCGCAAAAAGGATTTCAAATGGGCTGAGGTTATGCTTAGCTCGTCTCCGCATGCGCAAATGATCAAATGAGGCATTAATAAAGTAAATATATCACAACTTAGCTAAACACAATACAATGTCTAAAAATGTAGTTCTCCGTCAGTTGGTCACAAAGCGCACAGTGGATGCCTCCATCTTAAAAAGGCCACAACTCGTTGGCATGCATTTTAACAATGACTACGAATTGGTTGGACGATTCAGGTCCATCTCAGAGGCATCGGTCCGTCGCGTTGTCACCAACTGAAAGAGAGAGAGAGAAAATATCAGTAAAATTTTAAGATGTGGCTACAGGCATTTATCCATATTTCCTATTGTTAACAGTATGATAAAATATCCAGACCAATACTTAATAGCAATTTAAATCAATTTAAAGCATTTAAAAACTAAAAATGGTGTAAAACACAAGTTAGGAGATATTTTATAGATCCAGTGCCAGCAGTTTTCAGGTTATGCCACCAGGGAGAGCTCGAGTCACATGTGGCTTGAAGAATCGTTGGTTGACAACATCTGATGTCCAGAGGGTTTCAACCGCCTGATGAGGTCCATTGATCACCCTGTCCTCAAAACAACACAATACAGTATTGCATTAAACATTGAGTCTGATGTCAAATGGAGCTGGAAGAAAATTTAAAAAATAAATAAATAAAAAGAAGTCAAAATCAGTTAGTTTATTCAACTCTCCTCCAGAGATCTGTTGAGGTAAAACAAAAGGAAAAGTTCAAGACTATTGAACGTGCACATCAGTAGTAAAAATGTGGTAAAATACTCTATACATGAAAGCTCAATTAATTTATTTCAGTCCAGTCAAGTCTAGTCAGGTCAGATCAAATCAAATCAAATGCTTTTAAGAACGCAGATCCACCACATTTTCCTTGACCCGTGACCAGATCCACATAGGGTCTGTGTTTTGGCTTTGCTGGCCCAGGGGCGTCCCCCTTTAGACCTGCAAAGCCTCTGGAACCTTTTTTTTCCTGTACACATTCCAAAGAATGAAAGAAAAATACAATCGTTATTAAGAGCACCAATTTTACTTGTCTTCGATACACAGATATATACAGAGCCATATCGTTTGTAGGCTTCTGATTTCTCCAACTTTTTTCTGAAACAGTACAGTGTGTCCTTTTTTTTTTTTTTTTTTCGAGGTTGCTTAAGGCCTTTGTATAAATGTCAATGCAGTTATCTTAACTGGTCTATTAAACTCCTCAGTTTTATGATTGGACCTTTTTTGTTGTTGTTGTTGTTGTTTTGAATATAAAACCTAAGAAGTTATTTTATTTTTATAACTAATGATCTAATCATTGTATATTTTTATGAGCTCTCTTTATTTATTTATTTAGACTAGTTCTCATCCTCCATTTTTAATGAGTTATATTTAAGAATAGTTTTAGAATAGTTCTCAATCTCCCCCCCTTTTGAAACAATTTTTCTGTTTCATCTAAGTTGGAAAGATAGTGTTGCTATAATTTACTAACACACAGTCTGAGTGTTGGTTTCAGAAATATAAAATAAAAATTATGTAGTTGTAACAGGCCTACTGCAAATGTTCAATCTAGATTTTGAAAGCATAAAGCTATATATGAAACAAGTTCTTATACAATTTCCTTCTAAAAAATTAACCATAAATTTCATCCCTTGTAGCAAACCAGACCCACGAAAATGCATCTAAACTGTTAATCTCAGAGTCTTCTGGAACAAGGACAAGTAAACAAGCTGACCCCCTTGTATCAGTGTTACACTAAGAATCATGAGACATGCACGTCAAAATGTAACATGCACATCCTAAAGTGTGCCTATGTGTTTCATTTAGCAATTTTTATCAAAGCAAACTGTAATTTTGATCACAACACTGTCAACGGATGAACCAATCAGATCAGATGTTAGGTCGACACCTCCACTGGACTGCTGTAGGTGGTGCTCGCTCTGTTTGTGAGACCTTGTTCAGCCTGTGTCGGCTCCAGCCTCCAGTGATGCAGCTTTGTTCCGTGAACGTAGCAGGTGGTTGTTCTGCTGTGCTGATCTTCTCCAGCTTCAGTGCTGCATGTTCAGAGTCACACTCTGCTGTCTGCTCACGCCATCCTGCAAATTCTGCTGCTTTGTTCCGTCCAGGCCCCCCAAATCTGGACTTTATTAAAGTTCAAGTTTGGCAGTTTGTTGCTGGCTTTACTTGGCAGACAGTTCTTTGACAGTTCTCTGACAGGTCTTTGACAGTTTTTGTTTGTAGCCTTCACTCAGTGACAGTTCTTTGTCAGTTGTACTGGTGTTCAGCACCTTGAGTTCATCGAGCAGTGCCGCTTGTTATAGCATTAGTGGTGTTCTTAGAAAGTCACAGTACCAGTTTTAGTGTCAACTTTACACATCAAATCCAATTCAATCAAACCGATAACCACAGTCGCAGTGATAAAAAACAGATGCTGTATGTATTTTTGGCAGAGTTCTAGCTTAGTGGAGGTTTATCTGTACAAATTATGTGTTCTGTTCAAAGGTTGTGGGATCAGCCAGACTCACCCCCTTTTCCACAAACTCGGTCTTCTCACACGCTGCTGAGAAGGAAAAAATAGAAATATAATGAAAATATTAAAAGCCAGGTTCAAAAATAATCAACAATTAACAAGTTCTATTTTGGGGCCTCAGCATTTACCTTCAACAGAGTCATCCCGCATCAGGTTTGCACAACGGATTTTTAAAAGAAAACCTCTAAGTTACATTAAGAGTGGAAACATTCATTTTAATCCTAAAATCAAGATCAAAGCCAAATTCCCTAAAATCTTCTATTATAAACAATGTCCTGATTTTTCTTTTTCTTAGAATATTTGTTTTTGACTCACCGCCTGTCAGTGAGGATCACTCAGTGGTCTCTTTTTTAATATCAAAATGAGACATTTGGTGAGGATTGAGACCTGCAACTTTTATAATTAAAGCCATAATCTTCTTAATTTATCAAAACGTACCTAAAATTAATCCTTTAAGCAATTACCCTTCTTGCATGGTGCTGCCTAAATAAATTAATAAAATGTTGCAGGTCAAATTTTACACCTGTGGGGAATCATGCATAAAAAGAGCTATGTTGTAGTGTATTAAAGCCTCATAACATTTTTCAGCTGTCATCTGCGGCGCCATATAGCTGCAGCTCAAGAACGGGTGTGCAGCATCTGATAACACTGCAAACCAACCAAGATGACTCTGCAAATATGTACTGAAAGTGTAGCATTTCCATGCAGCCAGCAGAGAAAGGAACTGTTCTGTTTATTATTATTATATTATATATATATATATTTTTGTTTGTTTTTTGTTTTCCGAAGGGTTAACTGTTTTGGTGTGTGTGGCTAAGCTATACCAGTGACATCTTTTAATATTGATGGATATTTACATCAGTTCAAACAGCTCTCAACATTTAAAAACATTTCTTATGTATGATAGTTTATAGGATTATAAAGTGTAGTTAAAAAGTTTATTTGACAAGAATACATTTTAATTTTCTTTATTTACAAGTGTCAAAGTTTTTTCATCTTAGTTGAACTTATAGAAACCGAAGCTATTGTCAGATTTTAAAAGAGATGTTTGCTAATTTGTTTAAGATGTGTTATCCAGGCACCATATTTATAGTGTTTGATTAAGTTACTAAGTTTTTAATAACGTTTAAACCGTCACCTTCCTTGTACACTTTTTCATTAATTCAGCTACTTTCAGCTAATTTCAGCTGTTTCTTCAACTGCTTTGTGCTTTTTTCAGCTTTATTCAGCTCACTTCAACATTTCTGTACTTCCACTGACTTTTTTAATTAAACCATTTTCTTTTCAAGTTAACTTTTTTAATATTTGTTTATTAGAGATATGTTATGTATGGGAACAATTAAATAACCTTTTCTCTTGGTTTAGATTTAAATAACAAGTAGGACAGTGCTTTTATTTAGGCATGAAGAAAATATTTTGATGGTATTAAAAGGTATTTAACTTACGAATTTCTGTATAGCCTTTTTTAGCTAATTCTACATTTTTTAATCCAACTTTTTCAGCCTAATTTAGCAAGACCATGCTCTTGTTTTAGCTATTGTTCAGCTGGTTTTGGCCAATTAAAGCTTTTTCAGATGATTTCCACTTTATTTAGCTTATTTTCTGCTTATTTCAGATGTTTTAACATTTCAGATTGTTTCAGATATTTCAGATTATGCTTCTTTGGGTTTATTTCTAGTTTCAGATTTCAGATTGCTTCTCATGAACATTAAATATACCATACTTACCAGCTTTGTGATCTGTACCTGCCAGGTTTCAAAACCACAAAGTCAGCTCATTGGCTCTGTTATACATGCACTCACACTTGCACACACACACACACGAGGCATAAGCATTATCTCACCCTAGCAGCCCTTCACTCACACAAAACAGCTGTTCTTTTCACATGCAGGAACAGCCGCACACACACGCAGCTGTTCGCTCATCTGGAGTGCCACAATTCTCTCTAAAGTTTAAAATCTCGATAAAACAAACAGACATCTGAGTCACAAACAAAACAGAAACAATTTCAGCTCCTCACACAACTGTTAAGTCCACATAGCAGTGGACGCTCAAGTTATGCTCTGATAGTCGAACCAACAGAACAAACAGACCTGAATCACCTTGTTGTCTAGCCCACGCCACCAACAAACAAGAAACCAGAATCACAAATAAACACGACCACTAGTGTAGACAATTAGCTCTTAATTTAAGAGACAACGTTGTTCCAATCTTAGTTCTCTCATCACCATTTTTAGGGTCTCTGAGGGACGCATGTGTGATCGTGCAGAGAAAGTTTCAGCTGGATCCACATTTAAAAATGACTCTGTCTTCCATTCAACATCTTCGCTTTTGCTGTTTTTTGTTCCCATTTTGTTTTTTGTTTTTTATATATATATATTTATTTTACTATATTTATTTAATTCTATTTGTTATCCGTATTTATTTAATATTTCAGTTAATTTTACCTGTTTTAAAAACAGGTTATTTGCCTAATTTAATTTTGAATGAGTTTATTGTTTCAGGACCAGGATGTTTAAAACCATGTTGTATATCTACTTATTTTTGAATGAATTTATTTATTGTTTAGAACCAAGTTATGCACCTAATTGTTTTATTTTATTTCAAAACGAGTGTAACTACACAGGTTTATCTATTTTTTATTTGTTATTTTTCGCTTTTTATTTTATTTTATTTTTTATTGAGCGTTCCCCAAATCTATTTCTGCTGTGGCACGATTTGTGGCCGTCTTCAAAGTATTTCTACCTCATATAACAAACCTACGTGCGGCACGATTGGCGACAATTTTTTAACGTATTTCTACATTTGAATTGCCTACGTGCTTGGTTTTCGGGCGGACCTTCCTGCGTTAAGAGTTTAACGCGTAAATTGCTCTTGCACTTATCGAGTGCTCACAATTTTAACGTGTTCTTGCGTTCTTAAAAATAAACGCTCACAACGCTTTACGTTTCTTGCGCTCACAACGATTTACGTGTTCTTACGTTTAAAAATAAACGTTCACAGCGTTTTTCGTGCTCTTGCGCTCAACTTTCCTACGGTCCTTGAACGCGTCTCGTATCAGTTTTACTTCGGCTTAAATCTTTCAAACTTGAAAAAGAGATTTCTACGTTACCTCTTCAGCCTTCCTGTTGGTTCGTGGAATATTGTCGATGCTGGCTCTCCCGCTGTGAGGACCGAAACGTCCTTTTCGTCTCTGAAGTCTACTCGAGGAAGAGGAGCAGGTCGCTAAGACCCGCGGTTCCGGAGTCCCGTCCGGTCGTCTCCAGCGGCGGTCAGTCAAACGCAATATCCTTCGTGACGCCAAATTGTGAAGTAAACTTCTGAATAACGAGGCAAGGCTGTTCAAACGAAGTTCAAATTTGAAAGATTTAATGAATCTTGGCCAAGATTGAGAACAGAAACAATACAGGCACGGAAGCTGTCTGGGTCTGCTCTGCTCAGACAGTAACACAGCATGGATTAAGAACCCTCGTACAGTTGGGGGTGGAACCATGGGTGGAATGGGAAGTGTTTGTCTATCACCAGGTGGAAACTTTTGATAACACATGAGTACTCAGCAGATGGAAAATGAGCATTCAGCACTTCTTACAGCGTTTTCAGACTAACACGAGCAGGTCACAGTTTGTTTAGCAGATAAACTGAGGTGGAACATGACGTTAGGAAAAAGGAACAGATGGTTGGTTTCACACAGATGGTCACAAATGTACAGAGTCAGCAGATCACAGTTTATGCACAGGGACATTTTGAAGTGCATGTTTCTGAACATGAGGTGAAAAGTTTAATACACAAGTTTAATTATGAGTTTAATATCTGAGAGTGTATGATTTTACTTAGTTACACTAACACAACTACAACTATTTTTGTAATATTCATACAATGTTACTTGACAAACCAAACGGGTTGTGTGACACAATTCACAACTCCAGTTTCGTTTTTTATTTTTTAATTTATTTTTTAAATATAAATCATGTCCTTGTTTGCGCACGTGGATGCTAACTTTGTGCTATTAGCTTGTTTGTGCTAATCTAACGTCGGCTATTGTAACGTATAAAACATGCAAAGGGATGCTAAAACATGCAGGGATGTGTGGCTGATAGGCTGTGTTTGAGTGAGTGACTGAATATCAAACCTGTTGCTGCCTGTTACCCCATGTGTCTGTTCGGTCTGCATGCATCCTACATTTTTCTGATGAATGTTTACAGTAAAAGTGTTTGGGACAAAAAAATACTTCATTTTAAATAAATACAATTAAAATTCACAAGTGCTTTATAATCAATGGTATAATGATCACAACTGTTTTTATGTGCTATATATTCAAGTGTTTAATTTATGCAATCATGTTTTACGTGCCTTACGATAACTTAGACAACAATATATACACCGGTATATATTATCACACACAAGACTTAGTGAAACAAGGAGAATGCAGGCCAACATATGTCTGGGCATGTAACAGCCCTTTGTTTGTCCCAAGCTCTGGGCAGGTAGAAATTGTATGTTGGTATTAATCAATCCTCCATCTCCCGTTTACAGCTTGTACAGAACTCTGCCGCGTGCTTTTTGACCAACACACGAAAATATGAACACATCACTCCTGTCCTGTCCTCTTTACACTGGCTCCCGGTTCAGTTCAGGATACAGTTCAAGCTGCTGCTGTTTGTTTTCAAAGCTCTGAATGGACTTGCAACTCTCTACATCTCAGAACTTGTGAAAGCCCATCAGCCCGGTAGAGCTCTACGATCTGCCAGTCAACACCTGCTGGAGGTGCCTCGCTCAAGGTATAAACAATGGGGAGACCGGTCCTTTTCTGTTGTCGGCCCAAAAGCCTGGAACAGCCTCCCCCTTGAGCTGCGTGCCACCTCTGATCTGACTCTGTTCAAAACCAGTCTGAAGACCCACTTGTTCAAAAAAGCTTTCAGTGTGTAACTTTTATTACTTTTGGTATTTTAGTATGTAGCATTTTTATTTCCATTGCCTTGTTTTTGTTGTTTCTTATTCTATTTTCATTGATTTATTGTTCCAGTTTATTCATCTTTTTATCCTGTTAAGCACCTTGGTCAATGCAAGGCATTGTAGGAAGGTGCTATACAAATAAAGTTTATTATTATTATTATTATTATTATTATTATTATTATTATTATTATTATTATTATTATTATTATTATTTATTATTAAATCCCTAGAGGATGAGCAGATGCACAAAGTGTAACTTACACAAAATCACAAACATAACTAAATATATACGTTATATCTAGCACACAGCCACACACAGTGATAATCCACTACAGATCAACTACACATAAATCCATAGTACAAACGTACACAAATCCATAGTACAAACGTACACAGAGACACATTCTTCTAACTAGTCTAAACTTTTCTTACACAGTTAACTTAAAGAGTCACGCACACACAGAGCCACAAAACATCAGATCTTCAGGAGACAGCCATGGGGCATAAATATCTGAAGGCAACCAAGGCTTATCAGTGGCTGACCAATCAGGAGCCAGAAGAAGCAGTAGAACATCTCCATAATAATGCAAGGCACCTAGATGATTTTGCATTGCAAGGCTCCTAGGAAATTTCAGCATTCCAGGAGACAACATAAACAGGAAAGGTCCGTTTGCTCCTCATTTTTTGTGTGCACACAAAGAACAATTTGAAGGCTCTTATACTCTCGATTATTCTTGTAACCTGTGTCTATCAATAAATCATTTTGCTGCTAGAGACCCCTCGTCATTTGAACACAGCTGTAAAATCCTTCAATACGTACATTTGATTATTTTATATTCACTTAGATTCTTTACAAGAGGTGTACATTGTATATACAAAAATAATAATTATCTTCTCACCTTGTTTTTTTCTCATCCAGATCCCAGAGACCCTAACTCCTAAAGAGAAACCTGGTGGTCCAAAGAACGACAGGTCATCTATACCAGCAGCCTTTGCCGCAGGATCTAAATATAAAACAGATTCTCTGGAACAACATGCCAAAGAACAGGCGATTGCTCTTTGGATTGGACGAACAGGTCTACCTGCTTGCACAGTTGAGGATGAAGATTTCATCCTTATGATGGAGACCTTTGATAAGAGGCTCACCATACCAAAAAGAACAAAAATAAACAACTTGGTTGACAAGATTTATGATGGTGAAAAGCAAAAGTTCAAAGAGAGGCTTGCAACAGCACACAAAACAACAATTGGACTGGACATATGGACCAAAAAAGGCCTTACAGCATCATTTCTAGCAATTAGTGCATGTTTTTTTTGCACTGTTGAAAAAAAAGCATAGCACATACTGTTGAGACTTGACCAGCTCCCTCACCCACACACTGCTGAGTGTATAAAAACCCATGTAGATAAATGTACAGAGGACTGGGGAATACCCCAACACAAAATTCTGACAGTCATAACTGATAATGGAAGCAACATGATTGCTGCGTTCAAAGCTAATGAGCCGGATGAACTCACTAGCTCTGAGGATGAATCCATCGATGTGAGTGACACAGAAGACTCTGAAGTGATTGGACAAGAAGACCAAAGGTAAATTGTTTTAATTTACTGTTGAGATTTTTAGTGCGTCAGTCACAATGATATACGCTAGGTTATAATCAATTTTAGCAACTGTTTATGACAATTTTATTGAATTTCCTATATGATATTAAGTTTCTTTTTCTCTGTGTTTTGTCCTCTCTATCTAGGTTTGTAGCCATAGACAGGACTCCATGTGTTGTACACATACTGCAACTCGTTGTGAACTTGGTCCAGAAAGATGCAAGTATAAACCAACCGACTGCTGGGCAAAGTTAAGACTGCTTGTCAAGCTCTTTCGCAAGTCGTCAGTGGCAACACAGCGTTTGCTCCAGGTATGTCAACTAACTGTGGTCAATGACTGCCCTACTAGATGGTCCAGCACATATCTGATGATGTCACGACTTCTCCAAATCAAGGACTCAGTAGTTCAGGTTGCAGATGAGATCAAGGACTCAGTAGTTCAGGTTGCAGATGAGATCAAGGACTCAGTAGTTCAGGTTGCAGATGAGATGAACTGGGACTATCTACTGCCAAGCGAGTGGCAGAAGTTGACTGCTCTTAGAGATTTACTTCTCCCCTTCGCTGAGCATACTCAGATGCTCCAGAGCGACACACAGTCTTTATCCCTTGTGTTGCCTGCCCTTCTGGACTTACACGGTCATCTATCGGAGTTCCCCAACGCTCAAGGATCTACTTTCAAGGACCTAGCTTCCCTGGCAAATAAGATGAAGGAAAACATGGACAAACAGTTCAGCTGCTTTCTTGATCACACTGATTCTAAGTTTTCACCCCTCGTTGCTGCTGCTTGCTACCTTGACCCGACAGTTGCACCTGAAGCAGTCCTTGAAAATGAAAATGAGCAAAGTGAGGCACTTCTGGGAAAAGCAGAAGAGTACATAGCTCAGCTGGTGCCACCTGTTTTACAAGAAGATGAGGCTGAAGATGAGAAGTCAGGGGAGGAGGGAGAGGAAGAAACCAAAGAGGGACCACAGAGAAAGCGGCCTAGATTCAAGTTTTTGCCGAGTCGGCCATCCAGATCTGGCTTCTCAAAGCCATGTGTCAGGCAGGAAATGAAGAAATTCAAGGAGCAGCTGTCACAGTCTATAAACCAAGAGACTGCCCTTGAATTTTGGGCTGCACAGGGGGATTCTGTGTATCCGAGCCTAAAACCTATTGCATTAGATCTTCTGGCCATGCCAGCATCTCAAGCATTTGCTGAGAGGGTCTTTAGCATTACAGGTGACCTCAGTCGTGGCCGTCGAAATAGAGCAAGAGTCATTTTAGAGCGAAGTGCTTTCCTTAAACTGAATCGAGGTCGTTAAACTTAATTTGCATACCCACCTCGTTACCAAGCTTATTAGTGCAGGTGAAGACATGTTAAAATAGTGTTCTGTTTGGACTTTTTGCAACACTGCACAAAGGGTAGGGCCCCCATCTATTCTAAACAATGTTGTGGTAAACATTTTTGTTGTTTATTTCATACTTACTTTAAAGACCAGATACAGACTTAATTCATTTTAGATTTCAAAACTTCCAGTGGCATGTTTCATACTTTAAGAGAATAAGAAGAGATACTGTATATTTTATTATTTTGGTTTAGAATGTCTGCACAAGTTAAAGATAGTCAAAGTTTAGGACAGTCAGTTTTTATGTCTTCATTGTCCTGGCTGAAAAGTTTGAGTTTAACATGTGTGTTTCCTTTTTTATAATATTGGGCATTTGTTGTACTTCATTGCAAATTTTGAGAAATAAAGCCACAAAGTGAGAATGTTTTTGTTTTGGGCATTTTTGGAGTACCAGTACAGTATTTGGAAATTTTTATTTAGTTTCAGCTTCTTCTGCTATTTTAGCTACTATTAAGCTGTTTTATGCTAATTTAGGCTTGTTTCAACCAATTCCACATTATTTGCACTTATTTCAACTTTTTCCAGCCTAATGCTGAAAAATTGTACTCTCTCTTCTAATTTCTGACATGATTTTGTAAATTTGAATATTTGTCAGAACATATATATCTTATATCATTGAGCTCTGGCCGTTTTTGCATAATAAATTATAAATATATTAAATTTTTATTCTAAATTATGCTAATTTTTTCTCTGGTACTTGCTGGGATACGCCCCTAAAATTCAGCACATTCCTGCAATACGTCATCAGTGTGAGGTGACACATCAGTGTGACGTGACAACGGGCAGAAGGCAGAGCCTTGCCCGTTTGTTATGTGTGTTAACTGCTTGCCATACATTTCCTGAAGGATCGCCTCTTTTATTTGTGTAACTTGAAAAATGCCGTCAAGTTGTAGCGCATTTGTGTGTTCTAATATCAGCAGTGAACAAGTGAGCCTTCACAAATTTCCAAAAGATGACAAACTTTGTCAAGAATGGACCAGACAAGGACCGGTGGGTTCCAGGAGTCGTATGTCTGCAGCGACCATTTCACTGCCGATTGTTTTCAGCACCTGGTATAAAAGAATCTTTAGGATTACCAGTAAGATTCAGAAGACTTTTAAAACCGGATGCTATTCCTACTATTTTTTAAAGAAAATCTACAGAAGAAAGTCCCAGGAGCTACCATGTCGAAACAACGCAGGGACCATCGGAAGACTGTCCAGGAGATGAGTAAGTCTTTGAGTAAACATAATCGGAGGTGTGTAGTGTTTTAGATTATAGGGGGCGGCCGTGGCGTAGTGGTAATGGCAGTCGGCCCCCGATCGGAAGGTTGGCGGTTCGAATCCCGGTTCCCCACACCATGTGTCGTTGTGTCCTTGGGCAAGACACTTAACCCCGAGTTGCTCCTGGTAGGACTGGAAAGCACCTTGCATGGTAGTCTGCCGCTACCGGTGTATGAATGTGTGTAGCATTCAATGTGTGTAGCGCTTTGAGATTTTCACTAATGAAAAGCGCGTTATAAATTGAATTCATTATTATTATTTATTTTACATGAGTTCATGTTGTTTTACTTTATACACTTTGAGTGTATAAAGCCAATTATCACGGCAGATTATGTTTGTTCGCTGCTAACAAGCTAGCCGAATCAGATAGCTAACACAATAGCCGCGATACAGGCCACGTTGCTATGTATGTATTTTTAAATTATGTCTGCGCCATCAGGTAACATCTCGTTTCTTTCTATTCGGGGAGGGTTTATTAATGAGAGTTTTGGATGATTTACTGTCTTAAAATGATATATCGCTGACGCGACCGGTAATAAGCCGAGATAGCTGCTAACAAACATTAGCCGAGAGCCCGGAGCAAACACGTTGCTAATGATGTATTTTTAAATTATGTCTGCGCGATCGGGTAATTCTTTTTATTCGGGGAGGGATATTAATGAGAGTTTTGGATGATTTACTGTCTTAAAATGATATATCGCTGACGCGACCGGTAATAAGCCGAGATGGCAGCTAACAAACATTAGCCGAGAGCCCGGAGCAAACACGTTGCTAATGATGTATTTTTAAATTATGTCTGCGCGATCGGGTAATTCTTTTTATTCGGGGAGGGTTTATTAATGAGAGTTTTGGATGATTTACTGTCTTAAAATGATATATCGCTGACGCGACCGGTAATAAGCCGAGATGGCAGCTAACAAACATTAGCCGAGAGCCCGGAGCAAACACGTTGCTAATGATGTATTTTTAAATTATGTCTGCGCGATCAGGTAATTCTTTTTATTCGGGGAGGGATATTAATGAGAGTTTTGGATGATTTACTGTCTTAAAATGATATATCGCTGACGCGACCGGTAATAAGCCGAGATAGCAGCTAACAAACATTAGCCGAGTGCCCGGAGCAAACACGTTGCTAATGATGTATTTTTAAATTATGTCTGCCGATCAGGTAATTCTTTTTATTCGGGGAGGGATATTAATGAGAGTTTTGGATGATTTACTGTCTTAAAATGATATATCTCAGACGTGACCGGTGTCAGGGACTCTTGTTAGCCAAGATAGCTTCTAAAAAAATTAGCCGAGAGCCCGGAGCAAACACGTTGCTATGTATGCATTTTTAAATTATGTCTGCGCCATCATGTAACATCTGTAATTTTTTTATTCAGGGAGGGTTTATTAATGAGAGTTTTGGAAGATTTACTGTCTCAAAATGATATCTCAGACTAGGCTTGTTATAGATTAACCGATTCGACCGGATATCCGGTTTGACAAGCTAGCGATGTGGTTGCATCGGTAGCAGCCACGTAAACCGACAGCAACCAGCCACAAATCCAGAGATGAACCGGTTAAAAAGACACGGACCGGTTACGGACCGGTTATCGCGAGACTTGCTGGGTTTACAATGCGTTTCTAAAACAACGCGAGAGCGAAGCTATTCTCACGCATGCGCCATAGCTCACCAAGAGCACGAGCGAGCATGGATGTAAACAGTAGCCGCGCGCGCTAGCGAGTCACCGCGAAAGATTTTCAACACATCAGCCAGACAAAAATCTAAAGTGTGGAACGTTTTCGGGTTTTACTAGAAGGACGGAAAACTCGACAAAAGCCACGCTATTTGTAAGCTATGCAGCGCACCTCCGAAGTACACTGGTAGCACAACAAACCTCGACCAACAACTTTTCAAGCCTCACAACAACGAGCAGGATCATGCAGCTGCCACACACAAAGCGACGGGTAACGTTATCACTAAATTTTACGGGCAACTCAGTGATAGTTCACGAGCTACACAGGCCTTGAAGATCTCTTCCACACTGTTTTAAGTCCCTGCCCTTCCTCAGTAGCAGTGATAACTGCTGTCAATGAGCCCACAGAATGGGTGAACAGTCTTGTTGTTACACAGAAGAATAAACACGTTGTTGGACCCGAACTGCGTTGTCTCAGCCTTCACCTATAATATAAGCTGCATGACTATGACCCACAGCCATACAAGATTAATAAGAAGCATAAAGCTACAACAGTAGCCATGATGCAGAGAGGACATTCACAGCTAAAGCAACATCCCTGCATCACAAGGTAAATCCCTCAGCACACTGTCAAAATACATCTTACAGTCTGCTGTGTTTTGTTGCTGTCACTAGATTTATTCTGCCTACTGTTTTTTGATTGTTTACACTGCATTTAACCATACTGTACAGTGTACACTAAATGTAATGTCATGTTTTATTTCTAGGTAACGGGGGATTCAGTTCAGAGAGGTCCAGTGCAGACTGAACCTGCAAATGGAGATTTGGACGGCTGCAATGATGCACCCCAGACCCAAGATGAGCATACAGGTTTGTGTTTTATAACTTGTGATCAAGAATGAGCTGACTTTGTCTTAATCTTGTGCTGCAGTCATTGTATCAGCATAAAACACATTCACAAATTAATAATGAGAGAATCTGCATGCATGCACAGAAAGAGTTAAATAATCATCATGATGATAATGATATATCTTTTACACATGTACACGAGTCCCTACATAAATAAATTCTGAACATCAGATGAAGATTTTTACATAAAATGGTAAAGTCAGTAAAAAAAAAAAACTTCATGGCAAACATAGCCAGTAAAATATGGTGCATGTTTTCTATTTCAGATGATGAACCACCTTGTAAAAAGAAGAAAATGTCAGCGCTGGACGAGCTGTTGGGAGAAGACTTTGAAGTGAGGATGGCAGCTAGATCTGTGAGGGACCAGGCCAGTGAAGAAGTCAAGAGGTACAGAGAGCGTGAGGTACAGAGAGCATGTTTTTATATTAATCCGTGCCCACCTGCTCACACAAACTCATGTTCGTGCTGCTGTTGTTAGGTGTACTGTTCTTGCATTATGTTTTGTATTATTAAGTTCAAGTTCAAGTGTTTATTTGTCATATGCAGGTTAACACAGGGTTAACTTAGTACAATGAAATGCTCAGGATGAGAAAAAACGATTTTGACTTGCTAAAAAACAAACAACAAGCAAACAGGAAATACTAAAGCATGCAATGAGGGTACAAAATAAACTACCAAAAAGTGAAACAGTAATTATAATATTTACTAAGTTTCTGAAGAGAAAAATAGTAAACAACATGGTAGAATTTTAACGGTGAAGCAGGATGAATTTGTGTGAATAACTATTTCAAGGTAGTAATGAAATATAAGCTAAAATGCACATGATCTATATTGCACATAACTACCAAACTACAGGTTGTATGACAGGTTATATTGCACAGGACTCAGGAGCTTTGTGCTTATAGCTTATTCCTGGTTTTTTTTTCCCTAGTGATTTTTATTTTATTACATGCTGCTGTAACCATTTGTGCCTTTTATATTTTTTCTGTATTTTCTGTAGGAAATTTTCTTTTAGCTGGTCTTTTTAGGTCCATGTTTAAAAATAAACACATTTAACATGTGATTATTTTGTTTGGCTTTTTACTTTATTTTTACCAGTGCTTTACAGCACCCTTTTAGATATGATATATGTGGACTTTTACAAATTTAAAAATGCTCTAAGAATGTCACATTTATAGAAGTGGTCCTTTTTCTTTCATAATGAAATATTTGTCTACCGGTACATCAACAAATATTAAAACGTAGAATTATTTGAAGTTTAATCGAATCGAACCGAATCGCTTTTACACTGCACCGAATCGAACCGAATCGCTTTTACACTGCATCGAATCGAATCGAATTGTTCCGTTTTTACAATAAATCGTTTTTGAATCGAATCGTAACCCTTGTATCTAGATGTGAATCGAATCGTCTGTCACACAGAGATGTACAACCCTATCTCAGACGCGATAGGACATGCTCCGCCATTATTATTTAAATGCACGTTGGAGCGTGCCTTCCCGTTGTCACGTCAAGATGACGTTTTGCGGAAATACGCAGATTTTTAGGGGCGTATCCCAGAGAAAAAAACTACCATAACTTGGAATAAAAATTTAATATATTTATAATTTATTATGCAAAAACGACCAGAGCTCAATGATATAAGATATATATGTTCTGACAAATGTTCAAATTTACAAAATCATGTCACAATACCTTTAAGTTTCTTTCTGCTATTTTAGATAATATATATATATATATTTTTTTTTCTTCTTTCGGCTTTTTTCCCTGCGTTAGGGGTCGCCACAGCGAACTGGTCGCACGAAGATTTGGCAGTTTTTACGCCGGATGCCCTTCCTGACGCAACCACAGACCACCGAGCAACCACAGCCCTCTGTGTGGAGCAGAGAGCTGATATCTAGGGTTCCCGGGGGAGCAGATGGTGTGGGTTAAGGGCCTTGCTCAAGGGCCCAGAGTGGGGCAGATGAGGGTGGAGACAAGTGTGACCATTTCACGTACCCCACCCACATCTTTGATGTTGTCGGTACCGGGGCTTGAACCGGCGACCTTCCGATCACAAGCGCACCTTCTTAACCTCTGCGCCACCACTCCCAGATAATATATATATATATATAATGATATTCAGCTGTTTTTTGCTAATTCTTGAACAAATGGCATTCACACATGCATTTTCACAGGAAATGCAATTTCTCTAGTTAATCTTAGATTCTGAATCTGCTCTCATTTGACTTAAAACAAGCCTTAGGGCCAGTTTACACGGCGCATATTTTGAGTGGAACCGCTACTGTGCTGTCCTCACGACACGTGACTATGTGAGGCTAGACAGCCAGCTAACAAAAAGTAAATAATAAAAAAAAGTCCCCACTCAAGCTTGCTTTCTTGATTTTTACTGAAGACTTCTTGAACTTTCTTTACTTTGTAAGTTTTTGTAACTGAAATGTACAGAAAAGAAAAACAAATGAATAATACTGTACATGCCAACGTCACACCATGCTTAAACAATACAATAGCTTAACTCAACTTAGCTCAATATTACAAACACGCTAAATGGTGTTCCTATTTTAACTGCTATTCACACTGCTCTCACCCACCTGGATCAGAAGGACTCGTACGTGCGTCTGCTCTTTGTGGACTTCACATCTGCTTTCAACACCATGATCCCCCAAACTCTGATAGACAAACTATCCACACTTGGACTAAGCCCCTCCATCTGTAACTGGGTACTAGACTTCTTAACAAACAGACCACAGTCCGTGAAGATCCACAACTTCTCCTCCTCCACCATCACCCTCAGCACTGGCTCTCCTCAAGGATGTGTGCTGAGCCCTCTTCTGTTCACTCTGCTCACATATGATTGTACAGCCACACATCCAGGCTGTCATATTGTTAAGTTTGCAGATGATACAGCTGTGGTGGGATGCATCACAGATAATGATGAATCCAGCTACAGACAGGAGGTGGAACATCTGGAGAGCTGGTGCAAAGAGAACAACCTTCACATGAATGTGAAGAAGACGAAGGAGATGATTGTGGACTTCAGAAGGAACAAACACACCCACACCCCACTGTATATAGGTGGATCTGCGGTGGAGGTGGTCTCCAGCTACAAGTACCTGGGTGTACACTTGAATGATAACCTCAGCTGGAGCAACAACACCACCAGCCTGATCAAGAAAGGACATCAAAGACTCTACTTCCTCAGACGGCTGAGACGAGCTGGTCTGAGAAGCTCAGTCCTCACCTCGTTCTACAGGTGTGCAGTGGAGAGCGTCCTGTGCTCCAGCATCAACGTGTGGCATGGAGGCTGCACAGTTGCAGAGAGGAAAGCTCTACAGAGAGTGGTGAAGGCTGCACAGAAGTCTGTTGGAGTCAGTCTCCCCACCATCACAGACATTTACACCTCCAGATGCAGAAAAAGAGCCACCTGCATCATGAAAGACCTCACTCACCCAGCACACTCACTCTTTGCACCACTCCCCTCGGGACGGAGGTTGAGGAGCATCAAATGTAGAACCACTAGACTGAGGAACAGCTTCTACCCTGAGGCTGTCAGACTCATGAATAAATAAATAATAAGAATAAACACTGCAAAATGTCACATCATGTTGATACTGATCTGTTTCTTGTTGCTGCGTTCATCTGTGACCATCTGCTCATAATGACTCATGTTCGTGCTGCTGTTTATAATGATGTTTTTCTACTACATTAGGGCTTAGTGTATTACTAGCTGATGTCTCTCTTAGTTAATCCTAGATGTTATTATTGTTTTTCTCTTGCATTTGTTGTTGGATGTAACTGGGACCCTGTGTACATAATCTCGTTTTCAACACATGTACTACATGCGGTGCAAATGACAATAAATTCTCTCTGACTCTCTGACTCTGACTTAACTGCCGTTTTTGACCAACTTGTCCTGATACGTCAAAGATTGTACCTTAAGCAAGAGTGCTCACTCCTAGCGTGCAGCATGTAAAACGATATTCTCAAGGGAGAGAGGAGCCACTCTGACCAGAATTTAAAACCCAAACATCTTCTACGTTTCTACCATGCATTTACTTAAACTAGTTATAACTTTAAATTTCTGTCTTTTAACAAAAGGTAGCACACTCCCCGCTTGATATAATCACATTCTATCACAACAAACAATATTACATATTTGAACTCACTTGGTCATTTAGCATCAAATGACAATCACTCGGTTTCTGAAAGTAAAACAATAATCTCTGAAACTGGTCTTAAGAATACTTTAACAGTCCCATTTTGTACAATTCGTACTTCTACTTTGCGGACTTTTGTGTCTCTGCTGGTAAAAGTCCTCACCACCAGTCCCATGGGCCACTCGTTCCTGCTAGCCTGAGAGTCTTTTAGCAGGACCACATCTCCTTTTTTGACATTAGGTCTGGTTTCCATCCATTTGCGGCGACTTTGTAAAGTGGGCAAATATTCTCCTTTCCACCTTTTCCAAAAGGTGTTAGCAAGGTGTTGCACGTGTTTCCACTGTTTTCCAAACAGTTGTCCTGAAGAAAAGTTCCCAGATGGAGCGGAAACAGCACTCATTTTCTGTGTTAACAACATCGTTGGAGTGAGTACTGCAGGACAGTCGGGGTCAGTGGATATAGGAACAAGAGGCCTTGCGTTAATAATTGCCATCACCTCAGCCATAAAGGTACTTAGGACTTCATGAGTGAGACGTGTTTGTTCTGTTTGTGAGAGCATTGCATCTAGAATGCGCCTGGCGATTCCTATGAAGCGCTCCCAGGATCCTCCCATGTGAGAAGCATGAGGGGGGTTAAAAATCCAAATACATCCTCTTTCTTGCAGGTACTTCTGTACGGAAGTGTCTTCTTTCTCCAAGTCTAGTTCTTTACAAGCTCCTATAAAATTTGTCCCTCTATCTGAACGCAGAAGCTTGGCTGGGCCGCGAATGGAGAAGAACCTTCTTAATGCATTTATAAAACTGTCAGCAGACATGGTCTCTATCAGTTCTATATGCACAGCTCTAGTTGACATGCACGTAAACAACACAGCCCAGCGTTTACTTTGAGCGCAGCCACCTCTTGTGCGACGTGTCACAACAGTCCAAGGCCCAAACACATCTAGACCAACTGAGGTGAAAGGTGGTTCAGGGGTGATTCTGTCTGCAGGTAAGTCTGCCATTTTCTGAACCTGCATTTTGCCTCGCAGCTTACGACATGCAACACACTTATGAATGACAGAGGATACCAGGCGTTTACCTCCAACCACCCAAAATCCAGCACCACGGACAGCTCCTTCTGTCATGTGTCTTCCTTGATGAGACACTTGCTCATGGAAGTGTCTTACTAGTAACGTGGCTATGTGGCAGGTAGATGGGATGATCAGAGGGTGCTTTTCATTCTCTGTGAGGTCGGCAGAGGACAGACGCCCCCCAACTCTTAAAAGGTTGTCTTCGTCCACTATGGGACTGAGCTTTTTGAGTGTGTCAAGTTTTACATTTGTCTGTCTTCCTTCTTTCTGGTTTTTGAATGTCTCCTTGTATGCATCTTGTTGAACAGCTCGTATGACGACGGCTTTGGCTTGTGTGAGTTCTTGAACGCTTGGTATCTCACTGAAACTTTTCCATCCCTTTTTTCCATTTGTCTTTTGTTTGAAGGATCTGATGACATGAATGAGTCTGGATATGACTCTGCACAGTGTGGTCCAGCTGGAATATTTTTCAAAACGCTCTGAGCTTAGCTGAGACTTCATTGTTGTAGTTTTTAGTACTGTTTTGTCATCATTTGACATAGCTTGTTTGTCATCATACTCAGACCTAACAAACACAGTGTGTCCCAAACTATCCGTGTCACAAGCAGGGTTTAAAGGAACCCCATAATTCTCTTTAACATGAATTATGTTTGGGCAGGGCTCAAAGTAGGATGCACGACCATTATCTAAGGTGTGTGTTCTGTAAACGTTGACCTCTGACTGACCATGAGCGTTTCCTAAACACACTTCTCCCACAATAACCCAACCTAAGTCTAGCCTTTGGGCATAAGGTGCATTGTTGGGCCCGTTGATTTGCTCACGTACCTTATGAACCCTGAGGATGTCCCTGCCCAACAGTAAAAGGATAGGAGCATCGTGATCGACAGGTTGGATTTTGTCTGCCACTTTGAGTAGATGTGGGTGATGCTGCGTCATCTCAGGAGAGGGTATTTCAGCTCTGTCATCTGGAACAGAGTCGCATTCTATCAGAGGAGGTAGCTGGAGGCTGATCTTTCCATCCATGGACTCGATGAAGAAGTTTACAGCTCTCCTTCCTGATGTCTGTGCTTTTCCAGAGCAAGTCTTTAATGTGTAAGGAATAGGACTGGACTCAATATCAAAAAGGCTGAAAAACTCTGACTTTGCTAGTGACCTATTTGACTGTTCGTCTAGTACAGCATACATTTTAATAGCTCTTTCTTTTTGGCCAGCAGGATATGCTTTGACTAGACTGATCTTAGAACATGAGCGTGGACTATCACCTTGTCCACATATCTCTGTGCATTTTGAGACAACTGAGGGTGAGTTGTCTACTTGCTCTTCACTGTCATTGTTTTCTTGTATTGTGCTCTCTGGAGTGCAAGAGGGACCAGGATGCATTGCTGATAAGTGTTTTGAACTGTCGCACTCTATGCATCTAACTGTACAGCCACACTTCCAGGCTGTCATATTGTTAAGTTTGCAGATGATACAGCGGTGGTGGGATGCATCACAAACAATGATGAGTCCAGCTACAGACAGGAGGTGGAACATCTGGAGAGCTGGTGCAAAGAGAATAATCTTCACATGAATGTGAAGAAGACAAAGGAGATGATTGTGGACTTCAGAAGGAACAAACACACCCATGCCCCACTGAAAATAGGTGGGTCTGCAGTGGAAGTGGTCTCCAGCTACAAATACTTGGGTGTACACATGAATGATAACCTCAGCTGGAGCAACAACACCACCAGCCTGATCAAGAAAGGTCATCAGAGACTCTACTTCCTCAGACGGCTGAGACGTGCTGGTCTGAGCAGCCCAGTTCTCACCTCGTTCTACAGGTGTGCAGTGGAGAGCGTCCTGTGCTCCAGCATCAACGTGTGGCATGGAGGCTGCACAGTTGAAGAGAGGAAAGCTCTACAGAGAGTGGTGAAGGCTGCACAGAAGTCTGTTGGAGTCAGTCTCCCCACCATCACAGACATTTACACCTCCAGATGCAGGAAAAGAGCCACCTGCATCATGAAAGACCTCACTCATCCAGCACACTCACTCTTTGCCCCACTCCCCTCAGGACGGAGGTTGAGGAGCATCAAGTGTAGAACCACTAGACTGAGGAACAGCTTCTACCCTGAGGCTGTTAGACTCATGAATAAATAAAAATAAAATAAAAAATAAACACTGCAAAATATCACATCATGCTGATGCTGATCTGTTTTCTTGTTGCTGTGTTTATCTGTGTTCATCTGTGACCATCTGCTCATACAAACTCATGTTCGTGCTGCTGTTTATTCCCACTATATTAGGCTTAGTGTATTACTAGTTGATGTTTTTCTTAGTTAATTCTAGATGTTATTACTGTTTTTCTCTTGCATTTGTTGTTGGATGTAACTGGGACCCCGTGTACATAATCTCGTTTTCATCACATGTACCACATGCGGTGCAAATGACAATAAAGACTCTCTGACTCTCTCTGACTCTAACTGCTACTTTACAGTCTTTTGCAAAATGTCTGACAGATCCACAGCACCTGTAGCAGATGTGATGCTCTTTCAAGTAGGTCTTTCTTTCCTCAATGGGTTTATTTCTAAAAAGCTTACACTTTTTGAGCGGATGTGGTTTTCTGTGGATTGGGCACTGGCGATCTGGTTCCTCCAATTCATTTGGACTCCTTTGCTTAGACTCGGCTGTGATCTCTGTTTTATGTGCAGAAACAGTAGTTTTGCGACTGTATGGTTTCAGTTTTTCTGTGTGAGAAAGGAAATGACTGTTAGGATTGAATATTGCAAAGCTAGGGTCATTTCTCATTTTTGCCTGCTGCTGAACGAACTGTGTGAAAACTGCGAAAAGAGGAAATGACACCCTATGAGTCTCCTGCGACAGGATTGGCTACCTGTACACTGCCTTGTATTTTTTGGGCATGGTCATTTCTTTCATGAGGCTGTTCTTCATTGTGCTGAGTGTCAGGGAAGAACTCACACTGCTGTTGAACATATCCACTCGTTTGCTGCGCAGGGCTGATAGGTTCCGCTTCAACGCAGAGTTCTCTGCCGAGCTCCCAGCTCTGATTCTCTGCTTCTTCATAAGCTGTGGCTTCTGCTTCAGCTGCAACTATTGCTTTTTGACACTGGAGGACATGTAGATCTGCATCTAGTTCAGCTTTTTGTTTCATCATGTCAGCTTTTTGTTTCATCATGTCAGCTTCTTTTTTAGCAAAGGCTAGTTGCGCACGTGCTGCTTGAGCTTTAGCGTAGGCCCTCGCAGCTGAAGAACCTGTTGATGATGAAGACGTTCGATGAGACTGCCTGGTGGGTGCTCTGGATACCTGTGACCTGGTGTCGAATGGTTGTGGTTGCTGCTCCCCTGTAGCTGATTGAGTGGTAACTTCTGGTTGTTGCTCATCACCAGTAGCTTTACTTGACTGCTCAGCATCGTAGTCTCTGTGATAGCTTCTCCCCGAGCGAAGACTCATGTTGCTTAAGTAGCTCTGTATACTTGAACCCGCTGAGTAACGTCTTTTTACTGTGCTGTCCTCACGACACGTGACTATGTGAGGCTAGACAGCCAGCTAACAAAAAGTAAATAATAAAAAAAAGTCCCCACTCAAGCTTGCTTTCTTGATTTTTACTGAAGACTTCTTGAACTTTCTTTATTTTGTAAGTTTTTGTAAATGAAATGTACAGAAAAGAAAAACAAATGAATAATACTGTACATGCCAACGTCACACCACGCTTAAACAATACAATAGCTTAACTCAACTTAGCTCAATATTACAAACACGCTAAATGGTGTTCCTATTTTAATACTTACAAAGACGAAAACCTTCCAAGGTACAAGTGGTAAGAGCATATTTAGCGCTATGAGTTATCTTAACCGCTGTTAACTGCTGTTAACTGCCGTTTTTGACCAACTTGTCCTGATACGTCAAAGATTGTACCTTAAGCAAGAGTGCTCACTCCTAGCGTGCAGCATGTAAAACGATATTCTCAAGGGAGAGAGGAGCCACTCTGACCAGAATTTAAAACCCAAACATCTTCTACGTTTCTACCATGCATTTACTTAAACTAGTTATAACTTTAAATTTCTGTCTTTTAACAAAAGGCAGCACAGCTACTTTCTCTTTGCGACTTTGCTGATCGCCTACACGACGCTGCTGGCCCCCCTCTTTGACTCCGATACTTTCCTGATCCTGCTCTCAAGGTGGAAGTTTTTCGCTGACCCCCCGCTGATAATGTAAACATCTCCCGTGGAGCTTTTGTGTCAACCACATGCGCGCAGCCCGCATGCGCGGACAGTCTAGGGCAGGCTGACATTTCACGTGTCACGCTGCAAAATATAACAGTTTAACAATAATAAACAGTATTTATGTTGGCGTGGGAGATGTTTAAATTTATCTGAACTACAGTATCTATCTGGACTCGTTACATTTTTTAAACAGTGCGTAACGTGCTGTGAAAATGAAGACACCAGGTTTATTTTTATTTATTTATTCAGCACCACAAAGTTTACAACACAAACACTGAGAATTAAACTGAACACACTATTAAAACACGTGAACCGAACTGTAACTACGTTAATGAACTGGACTCTTGCTGTGTGTTCATCTGGACCCATCAGAACCTCAGAACCATCAGCCTGTTGGAACGACAGCTTCTCCACCTGGCAGAAATAAATAAATAAAATAAAAAACTCAGTTGTTGTGTGATCAAAGTAAACACAAGCAAACATTATATTAAGAACGTTGATTTACCTGCTGTAAGTCAGCTGTTTATCACGGAGGAAAGTCAGACCTCATCGTCACTCGGTTCTGGTCCACAGTCCACTCAGCGTCTGGTGTGCAGCTTGTTAGATGAAGAGTCCCGCTTGGTGTCAAATCTGTCGACTCTTATCCAAAATCCAGCTTTAACTTATTGTTAACTTGTTGTTAGCTCAACTTTTAGCACAAAAGAAAGTAGCAGACTGCCAGCAGAGTGAGGCAGCACGCATGCGCAGTGGGTGAAGGTTCAGCAGCACGCATGCGCAGTGGGTGTAAGGGGGGGCATGAGGGAGGGGGGAGATTCGAGCAGATCCGTGTCAGATCCGTGTCAACGCAAAACTTTTAAACTAATTCTAAAAAAGCTAAGTCTGGTCCTCTGGACATTCAAAAAAACAAAACAAAACAAAGCAAAAAAAACTGTAGAAACGTTTCGTCTTTCGTCCGAAAGACTTCCTCAGTCTGAGGTGCTGGGTTCAGCTCAGTCTTATAAATAGCACCCTCTCACAGTGTTACACAACCAGTTGGCTGATGACAGCCGAAACCAGCTGCTCACATGATCAAGGAGGACCATCAGCCTAACAAAGGATCGTTAGCACCCTGATGGTTGTTTGCTATTCACAGAGGGCTGAGTGATACCAGCAATCACAGCATTGTAGGAGGGGGACAGTTGAACCCGGAGGCCTCCACCCCTGTTTAATGATGGGCGGTTTCTTTTCACAAAGATGGCCTCCTTTACTCCTCTCTCAAACCATCGTTCCTCTCTATCAAGGATGTGAACATCTTCATCCCTGAAAGAGTGACCGCTGGCCTGGAGATGAGTGTAGACTGCAGAGTCCTGACCTGATGATGTTGATCTTCTGTGCTGGGCCATCCTTTTGGCCAGTGGCTGTTTAGTTTCCCCGATATAAGACTGATCACAGCCCTCCTGACACTGAACAGCATACACAATGTTACTCTGTTTTTGCCGGGGGACTGGATCTTTGGGATGAACCAGTTTTTGCCGTAATGTATTTTGGGGTTTAAAAGCCACTGGGACGTTGTGTTTAGAAAATAAACGTCTCAATGTCTCTGAAACCCCTGCAACATATGGAATGGCCACTGGTCTGGGTCTGGGTTCCTTCTTTTCACCTGATGGTTGGCTGGAGTCCTGTTTGGGTTTCTTCTCTGCTTTCAGGAAGGCCCAGTTAGGATATCCACATTTCTCTAGAGCCTGTTTTGTGTGTGATTTCTCCTTCTGTCTGGCTGCTGAGTTAGTGGGGACGCTGTCTGCTCTGTGATACAGAGTCCTGATGACTCCTAACTTGTGCTCCAGAGGGTGATGGGAGTCAAACTGTAAATACTGGTCTGTGTGGGTGGGTTTGCGGTACACCTCAGTTTGCAAATTTCCTCTATCAGAAACTGAGACCTCACAGTCCAAGAAAGCCAACCTGCCATTTTTTACATCTTCTCGTGTGAACTTGATATATTTATCCACAGAGTTGATGTGATCAGTGAAATGTTGGACTTCCTGAGATTTAATTTTAACCCAGGTGTCGTCAACATACCTGAACCAATGACTTGGTGGTCTCCCTGAAAGGATGTCAAGGCTCTCTTTTCTACCTCCTCCATGTACAGGTTGGCAACAATAGGAGAAACTGGAGACCCCATAGCACACCCATGTTTCTGCCTATAATATTGCTCCCCATATGTGAAGTAGGTTGACTGCAGGCACAGTTTCAAGAGTTGACACAGTTGCTCTGTGGAAAGCGTGGTTCTGCTGTTCAGAGTGGTGTCTGATTTTAACCTTAAACAGACCACCTCTACTGCCTCATCAACAGGAATGCACGTAAAGAGCGATGTGACATCAAAAGAGACCATAGTTTCATCAGTCTCCATGATGACATCCCTCACCTTATCCACAAAGTCCATGGTGTTCTGTATGTGGTGTTCTGAGCTGCCAACTAAAGGGATGAGTACAGATGCCAGATATTTGGAAACATTGTAAGTGACCGAGTTAATCATGCTAACAATTGGTCTTAAAGGTACACCTTGTTTGTGGATTTTGGGTAAACCATACAGACTTGGCGTGGCCTCCCCTGGGTACAGTCTGTGGTACAGAATATTGTCAATAGCCTTGTCCTGCTTCAAAATTTTCAGGCAATCTATCAACTTCTTCTTGTAACCACTTCCTGGATCTCTTTTCAGCGGTTCATAAGTGGTTAAGTCACTAAGGAGTGACATAACTTTCTCATGATAGTCTTTCTGGTTCAAAATCACTATGCACCTTCCTTTGTCTGCTGGGAGAATTATGATGTTTGGAATAACGCAAAGCTATACTGGGGCCTTTAGACAGACTTTCCTTCCAGTGAAGAGACATCACTTACAGCATTTCAGAGCAAATTAGCATTGTGTGGGAGGGATGTTTTCTATGGCCCTGTTTACACGGACACTGTGTGGGGGAAACGCAACTTTTGGGTATGTTAATTAGGTTGAAAGTTTTGCGTTGACATGGGCGAATTCTGTGGATACGACTCTCCACCCCTCCACCCCCCGTACTCATGAATTTACTGTAGTTACCATGCTGGGCCATTAGATGGCGCTGTGATTTTTTGAACCTTCACTACTGCGCATGCGTGCCACTGCTGCCTGAGGTAAACAAAGCACACGAGGCAGCCTGTTTTCCTCTCTGGCTAAAAGTTCAGCTACTACAAGTTGTTGTCAACAAGTTAACAACAAGTTAAAGCTGGAATTTGGATAAGAGTCAACAGATTTGACACCAAGTGGACCGCTTCATCTGCGCACCAGTTGCTGACTGGACCGGAACCGAGTCAACATGTCTGACTTTAGTCCGTGAGAATCAGCTGATTTACAGCAGCGCTACAAGGTAAACGATGTTCTTAATAATGTTTCCTTGTGTTTAGTTCGATCACAGAACAACCAACTGAGGTTTTATTTTTATTTTTTTCCTGCGAGGTCGAAGCTGTTCCACGAAGCGGACCGGCGGTTCGGATGTGGGTCCAGTTTCCACCAGGATGAACAACAGAGTCCAGTTCATTAAAGTTCGGTTAACGTGTTTTTAAAAGTGTTCAATTTAATTCTCAGTGTTTGTGACATGAGTTTGTGGTGTTGAATAAATAAATAAATTAAAAATCAACCTGGTGTCTTCATTTTCAACATGCAGCATGTTAGGCATGACGTAACGAGTCCAGATAGCTTCATTTAGCTTTAACTGTTAATATATAGCACATTTAGTATGTTATAGTGCAGCGTGACACGTGAAATGTCCGACTGCCTCGTTAACAGAGACAACTGGATCCAGGCAGCTGGCTCTCTTCCAACACAGATGCAGGTAAGGTGTAGAATAATTAAATATGAGAATCAAAATATATTCCATCAGCTATAGTTCAGAAAGTGGTGCGTGTGTCCACTGTCCAGTCCACCGCCATTGTTAAAATTAGGGGTGCAACAACGAATCGATAAAATCGATAAAAATCGATTTTTAAAAGTGTTGGCAACGAATTTCATCATCGATTCGTTGTGTCGCGCGATTATGCTTTTTTCACGGCGCCGCGGAGCTGTTTTGTTCACCGGTAAAGCTTTTGTCAAAGCTGGCTGAGCCTGACTGAATAAAGTTTGAAAAAAAAACAAAAAACTGCAGCGTCAGCGTGCTGCGCCTGCGCGTGTGTGTGGCTTCTGAACTGAGCGAGGAGGGAGGAGGAAACAGCAGAGACTGTTTTCAAAGTCTATTTTACAAATGACCGACGCGACGCAGAGAAAACTGTAAATAAGGGTTCTTATCCCACAAGTCCTACAACGTGTGGGAGTTCGACGCTTCATAAAGATGAAAAAGCTTTGAAAAGTGACGACGCGACACGAGATAACCACGCAGATGAAATGTAAACATGACGGGCTTCACCACGGTGTGAATGAAGGAAGAGCAGCAGGTAATTCAAAACATATTTGTTCTGTTTCAAAGAGAGAAAACGTGATATCAGTGTCTCTGGTAGCTGCTGCTGCTGCTTGTTTCTTAGCTGTGACAGAGAATGTGTGTGTTTTTATTTTTAATGTAACGAAACAAGCAGTGTTTAAATGTGTTTTATAAATAAATCTAACACAAAGATGGTGATAATTTAATGATTTAGCTTCAACTTTTAATTTGCTGGCAAAGTCTGAAGTCACTGCATTGTATGGAAGGATGAATTGCATTTAAACAGGAATTACAGTAATTTATTCATCTACTCAAGTGTGTGTAATTAGTATTTTATATTTGTGTGTGTGTGTGTGTGTGTGTGTGTGTGTGCTTGTGCGTTTAACCAAGTGAAACAAGGCATTTCTTGAGTTACTGTAAATTATGATATAATACATATAAACTCTCATTCCAGAAAACAACAAACAATGACAGCCTTCATGATGGACAGACATCATGCACACCACACAGCAAGCAGCAGAGACTGAAAGATCCTTACATGAACGTCACTGACATGAGGCCTCTGTCGATGGTTGAAGACGAAGACTTCACTTTTAACCCAGGTTACAATGATCCACACTTGTAATGGTAAATGGTAAATGGACTGTTACTTATATAGCACCTTTCTATCTAATTGATACTCAAAGTGCTTTACATTGTTTATAGTAGTGTAAAGCACTACATGTCCTCATTTACCCATTCATACAGCACTCTACTAGATTACAAAGAACAAATCATTCTAAAGAGACTAATCAGAGCTTTAGCTCACATTCATACACCAATGGGGCACAAACATGGGGTTCAGTGTCTTGCCCATGGACACTTAGGCATGTGACTGCTGGTGGATTCCAACCCCCAACTCTTGCATTGGAGGACGACTGCTCTAACAACTCAGCCACAGCCGCCCCATCCAGGTTAAAACAACCCACACCTTTAATCCAGGTTACACTTGTCCCTCAAAAACACATTTTACAAAGTAGCTACATTTTGTGCAGGTATAAATCATACATTTGATACAAGCCCAAAACCAGAAAAGTTGGCACGTTGTGGAAATCGCAAATAAAAACAGAATACAATGACTTGCAAATCTTTTTCAACCTATATTCAATTGAACACACTGCAAAGACCACATACTTAACGTTCGAACTGGTAAACTTTGTTATTTTTTGCAATTATTAGCTCATTTGGAATTTGATGCCTGCAACATGTTTCAAAAAAGCTGGCACAAGTGACAAAGAAGACAGAGAAATTTGAGGAATGCTCATCAAACACTTATTTGGAATATCCCACAGGTGAACATGCAAATTGGGAACAGGTGGGTGCCATGATTGGGTATAAAAGCAGCTTCCTTGACATGCTCAGTCATCCACATAGAAGGATGGGGCGAGGGTCACCACTCTGTGAACAAATGCGTGGGCAAATTGTCGAACAGTTCAAGAACAACTTTTCTCAACGAGCTATTGCAAGGAATTTAGGAATTTCACCATCTACGGTCCGTAATATCATCAAAAGGTTCAGAGAATCTGGAGAAATCACTACACGTAAGGGGCAAGGCCGAAAACCAACATTGAATGCCCGTGACCTTCGATCCCTCAGGCGGTACTGCATCAAAAACCGACATCAGTGTGTAAAAGATATCACCACATGGGCTCAGGAATACTTCAGAAAACCACTGTCAGTAACTACAGTTCGTCGCTACATCTGTAAGTGCAAGTTAAAGCTCTACTATGCAAAGCAAAAGCCATTCATCAACAAGATCCAGAAACGCCGCCGGCTTTGCTGGGCCCGAGCTCATCTGAGATGGACTGATGCAAAGTGGAAAAGTGTTCTGTGGTCTGATGAGTCCACATTTCAAATTGTCTTTGGAAACTGTGGACGTCGTGTCTTACGGACCAAAGAGGAAAAGAACCATCAGGACTGTTATAGGCGCAAAGTTCAAAAGCCAGCATCTGTGATGGTATGGGGGTGCATTAGTGCCCAAGGCATGGGTAACTTACACATCTGTGAAGGCACCATTAATGCTGAAAGGTACATACAGGTTTTGGAGCAACATATGCTGCCATCCAAGCGACGTCTTTTTCATGGACGCCCCAGCTTATTTCAGCAAGACAATGCCAAGCCACATTCTGCACGTGTTACAACAGCGTGGCTTCGTAGCAAAAGAGTGCGGGTCCTCCCCTGGCCTGCCTGCAGTCCAGACCTGTCCCCCATTGAAAATGTGTGGCGCATTATGAAACGTAAAATACGACAACGGAGACCCCGGACTGTTGAACAACTTAAGCTGTACATCAAGCAAGAATGGGGAAGAATTCCACCTGAAAAGCTTCAAAAATTGGTCTCCTCAGTTCCCAAACGTTTACTGAGTGTTGTTAAAAGGAAAGGCGATGTAACACAGTGGTAAATATGTCCCTGTGCCAACTTTTTTGCAATGTGTTGCTGCCATTGAATTCTAAGTTAATGGTTATTTGCAAAACAAAATAAAGTTTCTCCGTTCGAACATTAAATATATTGTCTTTGCATTCTATTCAGTTGAATATGGGTTGAAAAAGATTTGCAAGTCATTGTATTCTGTTTTTATTTGCGATTTGCACAACGTGCCAACTTTTCTGGTTTTGGGCTTGTATATGTTTGTGTACATTTATTTTTTATTGAAGCTGACTAACTTTATTTTTTAATTATTCAATATTTTACTAACAGAATAGTCAAGTAGCAACCTGTTTTTTGTGCGATTTGATATGTCAGTCAAATTTTGGAATAAAGAGGTGATAATTAAAACTTGTTTCCTTTTTTTTTTTTTTTTTGCCGATTCATCGATGAATCGAAAAAATAATCGGCCGATTAATCGATTATTCAAATAATCGTTAGTTGCAGCCCTAGTTAAAATGCCGGCTGTCTGCGCGTGCGTGCTGCGTGCATGTGTTCAAACAAAAGCTCCACGGGAGATGTTTACATTATCAACGGGGGGATCAGCGAAAAAGTTCCACCTTGAGAGCAGGGTCAGAAAAGTATTGGTGTCATCGAGGGGGGCCAGCAGCGTCGTGTAGGCGATAAGCAAAGTCGCAAAGAGAAAGTAGCGGTTACACTCAAAATACGCGCCGTGTAAACTGGCCCTATGTGAGCACAAACAAAGAGCTAGGGCCCCAGGGTTTGTTCTTGTTCACAATAGCATTTACATGGAAGGGGGGGGGCACACAAAATTCCTCAAACTGTCTGTCATTTGGCAGTTTCTGGTAGAAGAAGGATTTCTCCTTCTTTTGTTCTGGGAGTGCTGGTTTTAAAACAAGTTAATTTGTAAAGACTAATATGTTTTCTTTTTTTTAAAGACTAAAGCTAGACTTAAATTTTTTTAAGTTTTTGTCGACTAAAACTGGACTAAAACCATTAAATATAGAAATGACTAAAACTGACTAAAACTAAGAAGTATTTTAGTCTAAAAGACTGAGACGAAAACTAAAATCAAAATGGCTGTCAAAACCAACACTGGTGTGTAATAGAGTGTTGTATGAATGTGTGTGTAGTAGAGTGCTGTGTGAATGTGTGTGTAGTAGAGTGCTGTATGAATGTGTGTGTAGTAGAGTGTTGTATGAATGTGTGTGTAGTAGAGTGCTGTATGAATGTGTGTGTAGTAGAGTGCTGTATGAATGTGTGTGTAGTAGAGTGCTGTATGAATGTGTGTGTAGTAGAGTGCTGTATGAATGTGTGTGTAGTAGAGTGCTGTATGAATGTGTGTGTAGTAGAGTGCTGTATGAATGTGTGTGTAGTAGAGTGCTGTATGAATGTGTGTGTAGTAGAGTGCTGTATGAATGTGTGTGTAGTAGAGTGCTGTATGAATGTGTGTGTAGTAGAGTGCTGTATGAATGTGTGTGTAGTAGAGTGCTGTATGAATGTGTGTGTAGTAGAGTGCTGTATGAATGTGTGTGTAGTAGAGTGCTGTATGAATGTGTGTGTAGTAGAGTGCTGTATGAATGTGTGTGTAGTAGAGTGCTGTATGAATGTGTGTGTAGTAGAGTGCTGTATGAATGTGTGTGTAGTAGAGTGTTGTATGAATGTGTGTGTAGTAGAGTGCTGTATGAATGTGTGTAGTAGAGTGCTGTATGAATGTGTGTAGTAGAGTGCTGTATGAATGTGTGTGTAGTAGAGTGTTGTATGAATGTGTGTGTAGTAGAGTGCTGTATGAATGTGTGTGTAGTAGAGTGCTGTATGAATGTGTGTGTAGTAGAGTGTTGTATGAATGTGTGTGTAGTAGAGTGTTGTATGAATGTGTGTGTAGTAGAGTGTTGTATGAATGTGTGTAGTAGAGTGCTGTATGAATGTGTGTGTAGTAGAGTGTTGTATGAATGTGTGTGTAGTAGAGTGCTGTATGAATGTGTGTGTAGTAGAGTGCTGTGTGACTGTGTGTGTAGTAGAGTGCTGTATGAATGTGTGTGTAGTAGAGTGCTGTGTGAATGTGTGTGTAGTAGAGTGCTGTGTGAATGTGTGTGTAGTAGAGTGCTGTGTGAATGTGTGTGTAGTAGAGTGCTGTATGAATGTGTGTGTAGTAGAGTGCTGTGTGAATGTGTGTGTAGTAGAGTGCTGTGTGAATGTGTGTGTAGTAGAGTGCTGTATGAATGTGTGTAGTAGTAGAGTGCTGTGTGAATGTGTGTGTAGTAGAGTGCTGTGTGAATGTGTGTGTAGTAGAGTGCTGTGTGAATGTGTGTAGTAGTAGAGTGCTGTGTGAATGTGTGTGTAGTAGAGTGCTGTGTGAATGTGTGTGTAGTAGAGTGCTGTGTGAATGTGTGTGTAGTAGAGTGCTGTGTGAATGTGTGTGTAGTAGAGTGCTGTGTGAATGTGTGTGTAGTAGAGTGCTGTGTGAATGTGTGTGTAGTAGAGTGCTGTGTGAATGTGTGTGTAGTAGAGTGCTGTGTGAATGTGTGTGTAGTAGAGTGCTGTGTGAATGTGTGTGTAGTAGAGTGCTGTGTGAATGTGTGTGTAGTAGAGTGCTGTGTGAATGTGTGTGTAGTAGAGTTGTGTGAATGTGTGTGTAGTAGAGTGTTGTGTGAATGTGTGTGTAGTAGAGTGCTGTGTGAATGTGTGTGTAGTAGAGTGTTGTATGAATGTGTGTGTAGTAGAGTGCTGTGTGAATGTGTGTGTAGTAGAGTGCTGTATGAATGTGTGTGTAGTAGAGTGCTGTGTGAATGTGTGTGTAGTAGAGTGCTGTATGAATGTGTGTGTAGTAGAGTGCTGTGTGAATGTGTGTGTAGTAGAGTGCTGTATGAATGTGTGTGTAGTAGAGTGCTGTATGAATGTGTGTGTAGTAGAGTGCTGTATGAATGTGTGTGTAGTAGAGTGCTGTATGAATGTGTGTGTAGTAGAGTGCTGTATGAATGTGTGTGTAGTAGAGTGCTGTATGAATGTGTGTGTAGTAGAGTGCTGTATGAATGTGTGTGTAGTAGAGTGCTGTATGAATGTGTGTGTAGTAGAGTGCTGTATGAATGTGTGTGTAGTAGAGTGCTGTATGAATGTGTGTGTAGTAGAGTGCTGTATGAATGTGTGTGTAGTAGAGTGCTGTATGAATGTGTGTGTA